>JAECUM010001964.1:0-69029 GCA_016617855.1 Megalonaias nervosa
CATCTTCCATTTAATGGGGTGGCCTTTTGTCAAAAAAGGCTTAGATAATATCAAGAAAGGCGAAGACCTAATGAGAAAAGTACTGGAAGAAGAAGTAAAGAAGATCAAGGAAACGTGGAAGAAAGAAAGAAAGGACAAAGAAAACCAAAAAAAGAAAGAAGAGTTTGAGAAATTGAACAACAATTGGATGAAAGTACAAGACAAATTCAGAGCTCTCGGACATCCTGACTGGATGCCCGAAGAAGAAAAGAAAAAGAAGAAAGGAATTTTTGCCAAAGTGAGAACATGGTGGAAGAAGTGGAGACAATAGAAGAAGAAGACAAAGGCCCTTTTCAGGGCCACTTTCAATACCTCGAAAAGATCTTAATTTTCATTTGGTCTCCCCCTAAACGAATATATATAAAACCCTTCCTCTACTAAAAGAAACACGAACGCTCTTGATTCGTGTTTGTCTATAGCCCTCTCTCAGGTAGCTTGACGTCACAGTACTTCTCTTTTTTCTTTTTTTTTACCAGTGTGACGTCATGCCACCTGTCGCTTATCGCTCTACAAACCCACAGTCTCCTAGTCACCGCTCTACAAAATTGCCATTGTCGCTATACAGGCCCAGGGTGTTGACCTACTTCTTGTCGCTATACAGGCCCAGGGTGTTGACCTACTTTCTTGTCGCTATACTGGCCCAGGGTGTTGACCTACTTTCTTGTCGCTATACTGGCCCAGGGGGGGTCTGTAATGCTAATTCCCATTGTCGCTACGGTAACCCACTATACTACTTGTAGGATTTGTTATCAAAAGATAACCGCGTGACACTTAACCATTCGTCTTAGAATGAATGATGGTAAAAGGAGAAAAAATAAGTTTTGTAAAGTATATGAAATCATAAATAGCAACTTGCTCTTGATCTCTAAATATAATGAATCCACTGGAACTACCCATATATATAAAAAATGTCTTTCTGTGCAAAAGATATCTAAAATTGTAACCTGTCTCCTTGCAGATCTGACTAAATAAAGGGTGAATATTGCTAAAATTGGATGAAAATATTCAGTTCCTTCAGACATTTTAAGTTGTTAAACTTGCATGCCTTATTTCACTGTCAAGACTATCGTGTCCGTTCAGGATTTCCTGATGTTGCCATTATAAAATAGTATTTATCTGTGCGATTTGAGCAAAATTTTAAATAATAAAATTTAAAAAAGAATTAGCGCTATATGCATTAATTTCGGGGGGGGGGAGATGATGTTCAGAAGATATTTTTAAATCGCGTCATCTATGTACCTCGTGTAATCGAACTAGCGCTTTGCCTTCTTGGGATTGATTACGCGAACTCACGAGAGCCAATCAGAGGATAATCATATGATCTATGTAATACTCTAGCTCAAGCTCTCCAATACACGTAACCAATTTCTCCATTTCGGAAATTCGAAACATCCAATTCGCGTAATCGAGCTATCTTGCAAGCAATCAAGGCCATAGCATAAAAACATGTTGCATACTCCAAGCTCAAATGCGCGTATTCAGCTCTCGAGAGAAACAATTGGAAATATCGTTTGAATCACATGATTACGTCCTCACGAATACGCAGTCTTAAAAAAGCGAATCAAGTAAGTATCATTAATCACCTAAACTTATCCCTTGATCGCCTATTCGATAGTGTCTAAAGTTTTCGAAGATCTAAGATTGATTGATTGATTGATTGATTTAATAAACAAAACTTTGCGATCTCGAGATCGACCATGCCACCATCGAAAACGCACATTCCTTTGTCACGAATATGTAAACATGTGATTCCAACGACTTTTTGTATCGGCTCCCTCGAGATCGTGTATTCTAGCTTCGATAACGCGGTCTCTTGTCACGTTATGGTCCGGTTGACCTGCCAATGAAATGGTTTAGTTAACGTGAGATCTTGATTATGTGAATAAGGGAGATCATGATTTTGTAAAGTATATTCTTGTTGGCTCTTTCGAGTTCATGCAGTCGAGCCACGAGATGGAGATGCGTTGTCACATTATCGTCCCGACGGCTTGCCATATGATTTGCCATTTCAGAGTATTTGATCTAACTGCATTTTTTTTTTCTTTCATTTTTGGTATTGGGCGAATTTTAGTCGGACGATGACAGATTTCCGAAAATGAGCATAATTTTACATTGAAATAAGACGACTCTATGGTCTTTAAGTAATAGGAAAGAGCGAAAAACCAACAAGTTTTGTAAAATTCATTAAATAATTTAGTTTCCTAGAGAACAAAGTGAAAATTTTAAAAGAACTTACAGTATTACGGATTAAATCCCAAATAGTCTAAAATGTTCTATCACCAGACATAATGAATGTTAAGTTCTAATTAAATTCCAGTGTTGTTGGAAATATGATCGGAAGCTAAAGGAGTGGATGTGCATGTAGTCTTGAAAGTATTAATGTACCAGATGTCTGAAGTGTGATGATGTACTAAGTCTTACAATAATCACAATACTGTAATCCAAAATGCCCTTGTCCGAATTCACTATCATTCCAAATTAATATTTCCGTCCAAGAATATTATTTAAGATCACTTTGTGTTTCCAGTAAATAATAATTTGAATCAATAATTTTCCCCAAATAAAATACTGAACATAATAATATAAATTATTTCCGCTTCAGATGTTATCGCAGAAACTAATAATTTTTAAAGTAAACAAGATTATATCATAAAAAAAACTAAGACGCAGAAGAAAAACCAGGATAAGGGTCAAGTTCATTTCAAGAAACTACTAAGCTGTCATCAAGATAAAATCTGTTACTAAAATTATAATAAAGCATGTGGTAAACATAACATACAACAGATTATTCCATGGGGAATCCCAATGTCCTAGACCCAAAGCCAAAAAAATATGTTTACCTTTATTGATAATGATCCTAATACTTAACCCACACTCATGGGAAAATATTAACTATGTATAATTTGTTTACCAAAATAAAAATTAATGGACAGGTACAACATGAACTTGATTTTGGACAAGGTCAAGTCCAAAATATAAATATACATATCATGCATTCATTCAGGATAAAAAGCTAACAGTACAAATTAAATATACATAAAAAAGATACAAATACAAACTAGCCAATTATGCTTTTGTACAAAACAATTTTCTGTTATTTTGATTAATGTATTCGGGGTTTATTCCTTGTTGACATCTTTTATAATGAACCTATACTACCCCCATATTTTACATAGTGTTCATTTCCTTTCAGTTAATGGCCATTTTGATTATTTTCCTCTGACAAGGCGACTGAAACAAATCAATATGCGTCTTATGCATGATTAAAGTTGTACTGTTATTATATATATAAAAAAAAAAAGTTGGCTTCTCATTATGTCTCAACAATGTCGATTTTGAGATATTTACGTCTGTGTAAGATATACATGAAGACGCAAATCAAACTGGTCCTTCAGCTAAAGCCCGGAATGAATATTTAATCACGTGTGATATAGAATTCGTCCACCCTCGCGGCGACTTGTACCCTTCTACCGATTTTAAACAAGAAAAGCAGCAAGGATATAAAAATTGAACAAAACTTTGTAATTTCATTCATCAATTTATAACTTTTAACCTCATTATATCAGGTAGCATCTACCACTGCCATCTCCTTCCCGTTCCAATCCAAACGGAAGATTCTTCACTAAGACGACAGCCATTTTGCGTGGGCTATTCTATATTGTCAGACAGCGTGAGTGATGCTGTTCATCATGTTCATCGATATGCTCCAAATAGTTCCCTAAATCTGGGCGTTACATCCCTTTCCACGCATTCACTTTTTATTTTGTTCAATTTTTTATTTTTTTTTCTTGACAAATATTAAAATTAAACATTGTAAATATTGGATGCATACGACAGCTGTTTTTGGGGGGTTTTTTTGTTTGTTTTTTTTTTTTCAACTAGGCTCGTGTTTATTAGGCTTAAGCCCTCTTCATTGCATGTGTGGGTGTCGAAATATGAAACTATCCAGCGAGACCACAAAGCCGTCTTTGACCAAAGTTCCAGTTTAGTCTGCTCACCCTAACAAAAGTTGATATTGAAACAAGAAACAAAGCGTATCAACACCACCATTTGTGGTGGTTCTTGACGTTAGAACATTGGTTCTCGCTTGTCTTGACGTTAGAACGTTGGTTCACGTGTCTCACCTAAGGATATAGTGGGTAAGTATATTACTTTTCTTAGTGAACGAAATGAACACGCCCTAACGATGGTATAAAAGGTGCGGCGCACTTGAGATCACAAGTACGGCTGTCTAGTAAAATAAGTAATAAAGTATGAAATAGTTACCCTGTTGACTGGTAAGTGTCCTAAGATCTCATTCTAACAGAACAGTATAAATTAATGTTTTGATAATCGATGCATAGCCACCAGCAGTAGGCTATACTGGTAATTTAAAAGTTTGCCGCGAATCTGAGCTGTCTATTACGTAAATTCGATGGTAGGATTGGGACTTTACAGGCGGTGCTCGGAGTTAGAGCCTGCTTCCTTATTTTTCTTGTATAATTCATATTTATTCTCTTGTCTTGTTATTCGATAGGAAGTTTAAGTTAGAAGAACGTACACTGGACTCGAGCTAAGGTGGGTATTGTCTCGTACTGATTTAGGCCTCAAGAATACGGTAGCTTCCTGCGATATTCTAGGATCTCTGGTATCGGGGTAAGCCTATTCGAAGCCTTCGATATGTTTTCTTAATAGCGCCACCTATCGTGTACTTAACTACATTACATGACCACAAGTTACTAGTTCTGCATCAGAAGTTGATTTCAGGAAAATTTCGGGATTACTGACGAGTACACTTAAAAAAAACAACAAAAAAACCCCATGAATATCACTGTTTCCAAATATTGGCGATACCCCATGTTCGCAGACAGAATCTCTGTATTCTTAAAATCGCTATCACAGTAACTGTTTGGTTAACCAAATTGTTGCCTGATAATGGACAAAGTTATGCAAGAGTCAGATCACATGATAACAGTATTTGTCCAAAACCTAATTCTACAGTATAAGACATCAACCTAGATTTTTATGTTTTGGGGTTAAGGTATTACTGCCTAAGTAACGGCGCTTTTATAGCGTGTTTTGATGTAGACTAACATCATAATGAGAAGTCAAATTTTCAGGAGTAGCTCACACTTTGCAGCCCATATAGATGCTTTTCTATACATTAAAGTCGTAAGGTTTTAGTCAGAATTTACATACTCTGATGTCTTTTTTCTAATGAATTCAAATTCTCACATAAGCAAATGGACCTGTTTTTAAGTTTCATTGGCCTATGTTTCATTTGCTAGGAATATGATGGATGGGGGGAATGCCGAAATCAGATTAAGTTTAAGAAAGTTTCTTTAACGAAACGAATAAAAAGAATATATTAATATTGAAGAAAGTGTTTAGATAATTTTTGTTAAGCTGCACCATTTCTATGCAATGCCATGCAATATGGATGTGTGACATGTAAAATATACTTCAGCTTGTCGTATTTTTGGACTTTAATGGTCAGGGTCTACAAATTTAACAAGAATGCATTCATGGTCTGTAACTGCTGTATCAGTACTTGCATTCTGAAAGGATGGATATGAATTTAGCTCTGGATATTGTATTCTTGACATTTTTCAGCATGTCAGATATACTGTTGATGAAATATATGCATGCAGTTCTGTTGATGTGATCAGCTCCAAATTCAGCTCCATTTTTGATTTGAATTGACAAAGAAGTTCAGTCTGAATAAGATTTTTTCTACTTTGCGATGGAATGTGCTATGAGGAACAGCTTCTTTTAATGCTATGTTTGGCTGACAATGTATTTACTGATCACTGATTACCCACCACTTCTTTTTTGCTCAGATTTGGCCAGTTTCAAAATTTTAATTGACATGTTTTGTTGCTTTGCACTTTTTTGTGTGTTGATAGTGTGTCTTTCCTTGTGATAATCTGTCCTGCAAACGGATATATATATATATAATTATATATATATATATATATATATATATATATATATATATATATATATATAATGCTTGAGCTTGACTTATCACTGATGGCTGCCTGTGCCGAGATTTCCTTGTTTTTCATGAGTATACACATACAGAAACTATCAACAACACAATGTAACAGTTGTTTACAAATCAGCAAAAGTTCCCGTTACAATGATCTATATGTGAGTTTTTTGAAGAACTTTGGCTCATTTTAACAGCATGAAAGAAAATTTTACTCCTGATTTCAGTGATTGGTTAAACAAAAGTATGAATGTTCATCAGAAATGAGGAAATGTCAGACACAAACATAGCTGTGGGCCCTGATATGGGTATGTTTGCACAGACATAGCTGTAGGACCTGATTAGGATTACCCATGCAGTGAGTATGGGGATAGCCTCAAGACCTTTACACACTCAGATACCACAATGGAACAGACTGAGTTCACTGTAGAGGCATACAGTTGAAATATATCATGTGATATTTGGATTTGAATTCCCACCCCCACCAACAAGCCAGGTCCATGAGGTTAAGGCATCAATCGACTTGGAAGATGAGGATAAGCATCCCTCCTAACGTCTGCTACCACAATCAGCAAAGATACTTGTAATTTCAGGTTATCTGCCAGGCAATTCTAAAACATTTTTCTTGCATTGTTTGACCTAGCATCATAAACCATTTTTCAGCTTGCTGGAAAAGCAGACAGTGATCATGTCTGGGAATCAGCGGCTAGGATTGCCAAGGTTATTGACAGGTCTGCACACCATTTTATGGCTGCCAACATAATTTTGGTGAGAGGAGACACCTGTCTTTACTCATCATCACTTAAGTTGCATCGTTTCCTGGCTTCTCCCTATGGATCGCCATTTCTTTATGGTGGTAGGATGGAGGATGTGATGAGGAATGCATCATGGGAACTGCCCCTCAACCTTGTCGTGCCTCCTGCCCAGGCGTTCAGTCCAAATCAATCTCAGCTTCAACAGAGATGGTAAAGAGATAAAGAGTCTGAATACTGTACAGCAACAGTTTCAACCTCAAATTTCAGGAGACAACAGGCCCTTACATTTAGAAGGCAATTTTAAGAAAATGGATAAGAAACAAGGTTTTTCTTCCCCTAAGCCTCCAAAGAGCCATTGACATGTCAGCTCAACTGCGCACAGACAGGCTACCAGATGGGTCCGGACTCCTTCATTTCCATTAATGCTGGATCTGCCTTTTTCTTTTTGCAAAAAATAATCGGCAATCCAAGTTGCTTCAGAGGGGCTTTGGATTTCATTTATCCAGCTTGCTTCCCTTCATCTTCCCCTTGCATGATACATGAATTGTTAAAATTGGTGACTGCCAAAATATTGCATGAGCGCAGGCCATTATTTAATAGGGAGATTGTTGGGAAACCAAACTCTCCGGATTTTTTGTTTTTGACTTTTTCCAGCGTTAAAGGCCAACTGAAAGCTTGGGCTGATCATTGATCTTGAATCTCTCAACAAATACATTGCCATGCTGAAGTTAAAGATGGAAACAGCTCAAGCAAACAGACTTTCAGTCAAGAGAGACAAATTTTTAATTAGTGTAGACTTAAATGCATATTTCCATGTCCCTATTCATCCAGCTTTACTTAAGTTTGTTCACTTTTCCCACCAAGGAAAAATATACCCATTTCATGCTGTCCCCATTGATCTCAACACTAGTCCATGAGCATTAAAAAGAAAATGATCAACTATGTTGTCACCATGTTCCAGTTGACTTCATCACAGTGATTGCAGTATCTGGACAACATTCTTCAAAAACACTATTATAAATTCTATTCTGGTGAAGGGCAGGAACGATCTTCTATCCCTTTTAGGTGACCTAACCTTTTTAGTGAACTGGAAAAAGTAGGGTGTTGACCTATCCCAGCAGTTTGTCTATCTGGGCATAAAGTTTTATCACCAGTCTTGACCTCGTCCCATCTCCCTCATGTACCTGTGTTACCAGATTATCAAACGTGAGTAGGGAGTGGGTTACAGCAAGAAAGAGTTTCTACTGTTCCTCAGTTTGTTCTGTCTGCTTGGCCACCTTTTTATGTGCATCTTGCAGATAGCCCTGTTGATCCATTGGCACCCCTTTTCCAGCCAACTCAATCAGCCCTGTCGATCCATTGGCACCCCTTTTCCAGCCAGCTCAATCAAAAAGGCAGGATCATGACCAAAGTAGTATTATGCCAGTATCAGTGGCATGATACATGTTGACTCTCAGCAGGAATTCCAGTGGAAAGCCCCAAATGGAAATTATGGTATATACAGATGCCAGTTGATACATTTGGGGAGCCCATCTATTGCCTTGACTCAGCACCATCAGCAGCAAGTGCGGGTATGGAGCAATTACCTCTTGCATAAACCTTTTGGAGGTGAAGGCTATAATCAATGCTTTTCATGTCTGGAAGAACTCTACCGGTAAGTAGTCTTGTCATGTTGGACAAGGTGGTAGTGGTGGCCTCCCTGGTTGGGGACCAATTCACCTGACCTTTGCATTCTGGTTTGGAAATGTCTACACTGATGCTCCAGCTAAATATAACAATAAATCAGACATATTCTCTGCAGGCTCAATATTCTGACCATCTCACTGTTCAGAAAGGGCCAGATCCTTCATTCGTCATTTCATCAATCGGTCCTTCATTGGATTTGCACTCTTGAGGGGTATCTGTTGGTAGACCATTTTGTGACAAGGTGGAATCACAAACTGCCCAACTTGTCTATCTGTCCTGGACCCAGAAACTTGGGCTGTGGATGCACTTTCAGTCACATGGGATCTTAGTATCCCCAAAATACAGAAATTTAAAGGTTACAATTGAAAACTGATTCTGGTATCTCCTTTTAGATGGAACAAGTTTTGAGTCTAGCAATTGACATGCCCAGAAAAATCCCATTGAATCTCAACCTACTTCAACAGCTGCGGTCACGGGAATTTCATCCCTGTTCAGACCAGCTCCTCCTCGCCTGGCTCTTGTTGGAAGAGATCAGTGTAAAAAGGAAATTCAGTTTGTGGAGAGAATGTTGCGAGATAGAGGGCCTGCTTCTTTGAAGACATGTGCGGGAAAGTTGGGTATGTTCAGGGACTGCTGCAGAATAAAACAATAAAGTTGGCCCCATTTACTGTGAAAGGATGTTGCTTGTGATAAAGACACAACCTTCTAGCCAGATTTTGACTTGAATAATCCAAGCACCGGGAAAGTGGCCTTACAAGAGGTTTGACATTTCCAGAGGGGGACTTTATTTGTGAGAAGTATATGTACCTGTTTGCAGTAAGAAATTACATGTAACTTCAAAGCATTTAATATCTTCATAAAGTAACATTAATTATTAAAAGGTTATTGTATTAGAATAGATTTATTTCAAGTGAATATACATTCAATAGTTCATGATTCTTAAGCATGAAATATGAGTGGGTTACTGTTGGCATACACATTGTAAAACCATTCTAAAATATAATTTAAATATTTGTACAAACATCGCTTGGCATTTAGAATCATTCTCTTTCCATTTGCTTCATTTTCCCATTGCTGCAGACTGTTCTCTTTATCTGTTATGATGTTGTTTATTTGAGTCTTTCTGATATGAAATTTTTTGATAGGAACTCTTTGAGATCTCCCCATTGTCCTTGAGTCAAAACCTTTTACTTTTTTTTTCTTAAGTAAGAATTTTTTGTGCCTTGTTTTGTTAAGATTCATTTCTCTTTGTGTGTGTTAATCCACAAAAATTATATTTAGGCTATGTTGACCATGTTGTGATCTTGACAATTATATCCAGACATAATCATCAAAGAGAAGAACTCGACAGATGTGTGAAGCCAAAAGCCCTTTCACGACATTGTTGAACCCATTTCCTGTAAATGTTTGGCATTTGTAGATAAAGATATCGTATTAACCATAGCGGTGTAAGGTATAATGTACTTGGTAATCACTTTTCATTAACGAAAACCTGATATTGGGAAACAGACATCAGAAAAGATAGTCAGATTACTTACCATACATTACGAATTAAATATTGATTTTGAACACATTTTTAGATAAACTGTGGAAGCTTGTGAGAGGTACTTTTGTACACAAATTCATTAGTGCCAAGAAAACTGGCCATGTAGAAGAGGTAGCTCCTGGGGGTGGGGGTGGCATACATAATAGGGAGACAATTTAAAAGGGAGGATGCTTAGTATTCCCTCCTATTACCTATTCTCATAACATGAATGTGATCTGAGCATGTGAGCATTCAAGTTGATGTATCGCTTAGCTTCAAACTGGCACTACATGGTGGTAGTCAGGTGGAGATAGTAGGTAAGAATTATTTCCATTGGTATCTAATGTATAGACAGAAAAGAATCATTTTGTCTTTTTGGGAGGGCCCTATTTGGGAAGTATTGGACTTGATTTTCCAACATTAGTGTGATGTAATTTAATAAAACATTGAATTTCCTAATTTTCTGAGAGCCTGCAGTGTCTTCTGCTAATTCAGTTCAAGTCCAGATCTTCAATCCATTTAGCTGACTTGGGATCATACAGGAAACATTAAAATATTTTTAACCTTGTATATTACCCTTTTGACAGTTGCAAATTGACTTAATATGTAAAGCAGCCTATAAGGAAAATCAACAGGATTTTGTTAAAGTTTTTAAACACCCACTGCATGGCATGGTTTGTTGGTTGGAGAAATGACTTTCTAAAAAACTGTTTTGTCTGACATTTCCTTTTCTTGTTTCAGTGAACATAATCAGCCAAAATAAAGCGGAAAGGTTCTCCATTTTCACATTTAGAGGCTAAGATGCCACCCATAACGGGGAGTGGAGACCTTAAGTCCTTGGTGAACGACTACACCAGTAAACACAATGTGATGATTTTCAGCAAATCCACATGTCCATTCTGTTTGAAGGTAAGTTGTACAATGTCAGTAAATAATAGGAATCATTGCTACTAATGGTAGGGCCGAAACGCTTACCCAGAAAATCATTGACAGTTTGGGTATTAATGGTAACTGGTTAAAAAATTAGCTTACCAGTGAGTAAATGTTTAAGCAAATTGAAAATGTGTATAATCATTTCATCCTCAGCCTTCTCTTAAAAACAAGCTGGTTTAAAGATGAATTGAAACTATGTTGTACATCTGACCCAAGTGCAGACTGGTACCATGCATGTACCCTATTCCACTATTCGTCGGTATGATACAGTATGGTTAAGTTGGAAAAGTACTTTGATAAATAATTGTTAATATTTTGGTCATTGTACCGCTGCTTGTTTATCTGAGTGGGTTTATCTAAGTTAATTAAATTACAGTAGACACCGCTTCCTTTATTCAGAAACCACTGCCACTGTTGACATGAGTTAGGTGACAAGCCAGAATGGAAACATGAAGAAAGCTGCAGTCTGAAAGATTTTTAAGCTTTAGAATTTAGATCACTTGTACTCTGGATTGTTAGCTGGTGTTTTGTATAGCAGAGGAACTTCTATGAGAAGTCTTATGAAGCTAAAACACTAATATATTTCAATCTCTGAAATAAAATCTTTTTGCTTTAAATCTTGAGTCCTGCTGATGGGTGGGAATATAGAATCAGTTTATACTGAAGTGTGCATTGTCCTGTGAGGATGCCAGTGGACAGGGTTGTAGAAAGATTGTTCCTGCCTTTAATCTGGAGTATAAGAAACCTTTGCACTATACTGTATCAAAATATTGGCTTTTAGTTTAAAATGAAGAGCCACTTGTTGACAAAGTGAAGGGCAAGCATATTTCCCAGACATCTGACCTATGGACAAGTGTATTGCAACAGGGCTACATAAGCTTGTCTGGGCACTATATCATTGATAACTGGAAGCAGAAGTCCAGTTTGTTAGCTGCCAAAGCTGTAAACATGGTGATATATCTCTATACTCTCACCAAGGACTTTGGTGTTTTCTCTGTCAGCACATTGGTGACTGGCCATACAAACGAGGTTAACTTTACAGACGTCATGCTTCACTCTCACTTTAACTCTGTGTCACCAATGGACAGAAAGTGCCAACGGTATCAAAAGTGTTACATTTATCTTCAGGGCATTTTGGTCACAACAGTTGTGACAGAGGCCCTTGAAGATTGGCATACAAAAGCTGATTCATTCTTTTGGGCCTGGTTCAAGAAGCTGCTAACAGATATAACTCTTGCTACATATGGATGAAGCAGCTACTATAACTCATAGTTTACGTTTACTCCATCATTTTTGATGGTGCAATTACAAAGTGAGCAAATTGGAGCACAGTTAATATATAAGATTTATTTTGAAGGATAAATGAAGATTATTGTTTAAATGTTAGAGCCACTACTGAACTTGTGGTGAAGGAAGACCAGCCAAGGTCCAGTGCTGTCTTCATTATGTTACACAGCCTCGTAATTCACAATCTGTCTTCTTTTGGACTTTGAAATAGTTAACGATTTGAAGTAGAGAGTTCTCAAGGGAATAATGAAGATGTTTTTCGTTGAGAAAGATGGAGTTCCTACTGATGCCTTTTTGACTTCCCTACTACCATTTGTCACAGCACTAGATCCATCTTACAAATTGCTCAAGTTCTTGCCTGAGGCTAAATGTGACTCGCTGCACCCTTATATCAGACACCTGGGGAAGCCAAGAGGACAGTCAAAGCTTATTATGGATCACAAACCAGCATCACCATCATGCCAGGGACTATGCCAATTCCACTGTAAAAGAATGTTATTGAGTATATATTGGGAAATTATTGAGTATATATTGGGAAATTTTGTGGATCTGACTTACAACAATTTTTAAGATTCCTTTGAACTGAAAAGTTCTTTTGCCTGATGGTGGCAAGTGCAAGTGGCAGTTTTCTTGCCTTACAATAAAAAAATATCTTGCTATCCTTGTAATGTGCCTTAGGCAAGAGTTTTTTCTTCAACATGATTAACCTTACTAAATTTAGAGCTTTTTGACATTCTGCCATTTTTTCATCAAAACATGAAGAGAAAAAAACCTCTGATCAATT
Source organism: Megalonaias nervosa (assembly GCA_016617855.1). NCBI lineage: Eukaryota > Metazoa > Mollusca > Bivalvia > Unionida > Unionidae > Megalonaias > Megalonaias nervosa. The sequence continues at coordinate 12,981 of JAECUM010001964.1, forward strand.
GCTGATGTGTCTAGCCAATCATAGTCAGTCATCCACCTCAGCTCCAATGGAAACACTAGTAATGCTAACCCACTGTTAGTGACTTTGTCAATAGCTCACTAAAATCCCAGCCATCACTAATCCACTGGAGTAGTGAAAGTTACCACTGCTATCATAACAGTTAACAAGCAGTTTTGTGTTAGATGTATCAAATAAAATGTTAATTGGCATTCACTTTAATGGTTAATTAATATGTTGCTGGTGTTAACTGAGTACCTACATTCATTCTACACTTGAGGTACATATATGCCCACAGCACAAATGGACAAGTGATAAACCATTCGTCCACTAAAGTAATTTAATGTAATTATTGTTAAAACGGGCTTTGTGTGTATGGAACTAGCATGGTGTACTGGCTCCAAGTACTGATTTCATTACTGATGATAACGAAAGATATAGGGTATCAGACTAGCATTGATCAGTTGGAAAAGGTCATGTTTGCCCACTTATTGAATAAACCAGAACTGTACCTGAGTGTTTTAATAGTTGTATCATTGTAAGTAAATATTCAATGCATAGTTCAGGTTTTTTTAAGTGAGGATGGTGGATATGTTTAGAATGCCAGTCCTAAACATTCCATTTCAAAATGCTTTGCATCTCTTGGATACCTGTTAAAAAGTCTTAGGCTTAGACTTCACATGCATGAATGGAAATGAACCATTTGAACAAGATACTGTAAATCAAATGATTTTGATGCTAAATTAAAAAAAATCATTGGTTTTTTAATTAAAAAAATTCAGTCCCTGGTGGGAAGAAGTTCATCATTGGTTGTATACATTATAAAAGTGTTTGTCAAATGCATGAACTTGAATTGCAACATGTAATATTTTGCTTCCAATTGCAAATGCATGAACTTGAATTGCAACATGTAATATTTTGCTTCCTATTGCAAATGCATGAACTTGAATTGCAACATGTAATATCTTGCTTCCTATTGCAACATGTAATATTTTGCTTCCAATTGCAAATGCATGAACTTGAATTGCAACATGTAATATTTTGCTTCCTATTGCAAATGCATGAACTTGAATTGCAACATGTAATATTTTGCTTCCTATTGCAAATGCATGAACTTGAATTGCAACATGTAATATCTTGCTTCCTATTGCAACATGTAATATTTTGCTTCCTATTGCAAAATGTAATATTTTGCTTCCTATTGCAACATGTAATATTTTGCTTCCTATTGCAGGTAAAAGACCTCTTCAGATCACTTGATGTTGAATTTTTTGCTCTTGAATTAGATCAAGTGGGTAAGTGCTCATCTGCAGATAAAGAGGCCATATTGACTTAGTTGAAAGCAAGTAGAGTTAAATCTTTGTAATTAGTTTTGTGTTCATTTTTGCTGTTAAAGATTTGATTCCATTGATTCAAGATATTCAAGAGTGTTTTGATTTTATGAACAATGAAAAATCAGTGTTTGAACACTTGGATAAATTGTGATGAAAAATAGATCCAGAAGTATATTAAGAGTGGTATTAAATTCTTATTTTATGATGCACTTGCTTTCAGCAGCAAATAAAGTAAATCTAGTATGTTTCGAATGTAACATGACATTATCACACACACAAACCGTAAATGTCACTCCTGGTGTGTGGAGCCGTGGGGCCAAGAATTATATTGGAGACCCATTTTGCTTGAAGTTTTTTCGGTACTATCTCACTAACCTGATTCTCTTTATATTTATAATATAATGTCACATACTCACTATCTGTCAGTATCATTTCTGTTCCTGTGTTCTGTCCTATGGTGGGACCATAGGGTCATATTGAATAATGTTTTTTTATATCACTTACATTTTCTTAATGCCTTACCTGATTTATTTCATATGTGAAACATAATGCAACTAACTTCCCTTAAAGTATTACTCCTGCCCCTGGATGGGGTCAAGGAAACTGGAATTATAGTTGAGACACATTTCACTTCTAGTTTATGGTTGATTTTTTTTCTTCAGTGATATTTCTGCTTTAGATACGTTCCCCAATATTAATGTTAGGAACTGAAGCTTGCTGCCTCTAACCCTCCAAAACGATGAAACAAAACATCTTTTCTGTCTATATCATATATACAAAGGGCAATAGGTCTTGCAAATTACCTCCCCTTGATACTGCCAGTGTTGCCAGTTTTCTGCTTTTGTTGTTGATCAGTTAAAATTATGCAGAGACCTCTTGAAAATCTACTTCGGTATACTCCTGAATTTCAAGTATCCATCATCAAATCAGGATAATTTGTGTATAATAATATATCTACCACAGGTAGTATATGTTATTTTTTCATTTTTACCTGTCTTTATGTGAATCTTCACATTTTCAAACTTTGCTGTTTTGGACCATGTGCCTCAGTGGATTATTGTTACATGTTGTGGTTCACATTAGTCACACTCTGTACGTGTTCTGACTCATGCCATAGGTAACAGGTGCAGTTTTGGCAACATTAACATGTTTTCATGCTTAGTTTATTCATAGTTGTGTTGCTCTTGTTGCATAAGAAATCAAAGGATGACAGTTGAATGTCCCACATGCAAGAGATTTATAATGTTCACGAGGGCAGCCATGATGCATGTCTTCTTTACACTGATTGCATTTCTTTGGGGACATGCAACTTTTGTGTGACTTGGTCTGAAGATATGTGGTCTACTACTCTACACAAAGCAAACAGTAAAAAATAGAAAGGAAAAGTCCAACAATAAATAGTCTTCATTAAGCACAGTCATTTCATTTCATGATCTGTATTGGAATCTTAATGAAAGAGCAGTCTCTATCACTACTTCTTTGGTACATCCAGTTCAAACTGAGCAGTCCATATGGCCATTTACATGGTCCACACCAGTACCGTCCATTCTTCCGGTTAGCTAGCAGTCCATACTGGGACATACAGACAGATACAGCCTATCCTTTGTTTTCAGCCTGCCCATTCATTAGGTACCAAGACTTGTATAACAAAGACTGCATTCCTTTCCATGCCACTGGGCATATACTATTCAGATCATATTGTAGAGGTAGACCAGGATATCCGATGCAGTGAGTGTTCTGACAATCTATCCTACTCCAACCTGTCTCGGGAGAGGACAGGATTTAGCTTTAAGGCCACAGTATAGAAGATTCTTGGGTGTTGCTGGCCTTTGTGTGTCACAACATCTGACAAAACACATGTATGTAAAATCAAGGCCTCTATCATCTTAGAAGAGGAGGATTGTCCTTGATGTCATCTTCTACAAAATCAAAGAAATCACTGACCACCTGTCAAGCAATATTTGTAATCCATGCAATTATAAGACTTTCTTTACAGCAGCCTTTTCTTCCCACTGGTACATGACACACACTCAGCTGCTAATAAGATGGAGCTTCAGGCCCTTGATAAGAATTTTGTGGCCACCAATATAACTTCTGCTTTGATAAAGTTGACAGAAATGTTTTTCACTCAAAATCAAAGTTAGTTCGGAACATTGTTGCCACTTCTGTGTTAGATTTTGTGTTGTTTGCAATTTTCTGGTTCATTGAGAACATCAGGTAGTGACCATGCTTGGGAGTCCACTACCCAAATTGCCAGTCATTGACAGGGCAGCATACCATTCCAGGCTGAATGCCCTGACTGCTTCTGCTAATCTTGACCTGATGCTTTTTTGTGTATAGCTGCTGTCAAACCACACCGTGCCTTGACATTGAGGATGACACCTTTCGAGTTGCCCCTGCTCTTTGGATTCAAGATGGAGGATATGAGGAGACAGGCAGCCCAAGAACTGCCCCTCCAACTTGCAGCTCAACCTCTACCAACACAAAGAGCCAATCATTCTCAACCCCAAACGAGAGAGAACACGTATCAGAGAGATAATGGATCATTCATTGGTCAAAACACAGAAAAAATCATGATTGTGGGAAGGGGAGAACTATGTTTCTCGCATCCCAAGCTTCCTAGCTCCCACCATTGACCACTCCAGACAGTGTATCTGTAGGCATCATACTTCTGCAGTTTAATTCTCATTGGATTGCTCTTTTTTGAGCGGGTGATCCACATTTGGGAGGAGCTTTGAATTTCATTTATCCAACACCATCCCCAGTTGTCCTCTTTGCTGGTTGTGGAAGTCATGTCACGTTAAAAGAAAGTCAGAATCATGCAGCAGGAGATCTGATCGCTAATCAACAAGTGGGCAGTGGAGGTTGTTTGCAAACTGCGATCACCAAGAGTTCTATTCGAGACCTGTACAAAAAAAGCTAACGGCAAGCTCAGGCTGATTGTAAACCTGAGCCATCTCATTATATATATATCTTATATACATATATATATATATATATATATATATATATATATATATATATATATATATATATATATATATGTGTGTATGTATGCCTACCAAAGCTCAAGATGGAGTTAACTTGATTGATCTGACTCTTCATCTGATGGGAGGGGTTAGCCATTAATCTCAACCTGACTGATCGATATTTCTACATCCCAAAACATTCAATGTCTCAGAAATTCCTTTAATTTGCCAACCGTGGAACTATTTTTGTTTCAAGTTCTCTCATTGGTCTAAACATCAATCCATAGGTTTTCACTAAAATTATGAACTGTATTGTCACCCTGTTCCATCTGCCACAACAACATGGTGTTTCTGGATGATATCCACCAGAAACATGTGGTAAGTTCTGTTCACATCAAGGAAAGAACAAACTACTATCCCTTATACACAGTCTTGGTTTTCTAGTGAACTTGGCAAAGTCTGTCCTCTGTCCAGCCCATCGATTTTTACACCTTGGTATGGAATTAATAACCAGTCTAAATTTTGTATGACAACCTCACCTTCCAATGATGCATATCATTCAACAGGAAGTAGCTCTGCAAGTTTTTTTGCAAATCCTTGGGTTGCTCAGTGATGTAGCAGATCTAATTCCATTGGGCAGTCTTGTCATGTACCCTTTACAGATGACATTGCTAGCTCAATGGGGGGCTCTTTTCCATTCCTTTCTATCAAAAGATCATCATGGGCAAGATAATATCATTCCCAAGTTAGTGGCTCCACTATGGTTGGCCCTCTCCACCAGACCTTGCTGACATAGGCACAGCCTTTATTATGGACATTTTTAGAGCTTTCACTGGATTTGTACACAACTTGTGTTGGTAAGAGGAGTTAAATGACACTATTCTTAGCCAGTCATAATTGTCACAGGTTTTGTGACTTCCAGCTATGCTGCATCCAGGTTAGGAAAGCTGGTTACCTTCTATATAGGGAATCCAGCCTTTCTTTCCTCAAATATGCCCAGGGTATGGATAAGAAGCTCAGTATTTCTTCCTCCTATTACCTATTCAACTAACATTAACGTAACCAGGAACCATATTTGAAGGAGAAAGCACACTTTTTAAGTAAATTATGTTTCTCCAAAAATATTTACCCAATCACACGACTTTGCCACCCTCCCACCTCCCCACCATGCAAGCATATTTGTTGATCCATCTTTCAGTTTAAATTCCTGCAACACCTGACAGCATCTAGAGGAGGTAATAAGCAAAGGTCGTAGCCCTTTGTATTTGTGATAGAGATGGAAAAGACATTTTTCATCTTTTGTTGGCAGTCTGGATCTGGTAGGTAGCAAGCTTATATTCCTAGTGTTAATGTGATTGGGTAAGTATATTTGGAGAAATAGAATTTACTTTACAAATTTGCTTTCCATAACCAAATCACTTCATGTTTAGAATATCACATCGTCACACATTGAACTTGTGGATTTTACTACTCCTACCCCTAGGTTAAGTCCATATTTGTGGTTATAGAATCAAGAAGTGGGACAACTTTTGTTTCTTAGAGGGGTGCTACTAATATTCAGATAAACACTCACTCAGTTCACTTATTAATTGGAATAATAAATAATGACATGCTTTCCTTTCTCCCTATAGTACAGATGCTACAGAAATACATCTCAGGGTGGCCTATGGAGCCATATCCTATTCACTGCATATTTCAAGTTTAACATAATTACATTGTTACCTACTGTATCACCTTGTATCACTCCTGCTTATTATGCCTTCAGACAAGGTACTTGGATCATTAAGTATGATATTTTCTTTGTCATAGTTTTTGAACCCAATTTGGATTGTATAACAACTTCATACACTACCCTTACTTTCTATTGCATTCCTGCCCATGGATCATGCAGCTGATTGGAGTCATGGAGTCATGGGGGTCATATCCTTTGAGATAAAACATATAATCACCAAAAAGTTGGACTTAGCTGCATGATGCCCCAGCAGATCTGGGTCTTTGCAGTTGGTTAGGAATAAGCAGTAGAACAAGAAAAATAGACCCTGATCTGCCGGTGTATTATGCAATCGCAGAACAGGGTTTAGGTTGTTACAGATGGACCTAACTCATAAGTAAGTAAGTATGGTACATCAAAAGGCAGGACACCATGACCCCAGTTAGGATGTATTATGTTCTTAAAACACAGTTCTTGTTTTTTCTTAAATTGAGATTTAGCATTAAGCAACAAGGCAAAGAAATAGTATCAGTACATCTATTAGATTGAAATTTTAGCATTGTCTCGCCAGTGGTTTTTATTTTTGAGGGAATGTTCACTTATGAATGGTTAAGAACAAACCTCTATGTAGCCTGTAAACTCAAGGGACATGGATAATGGTCAGTTAGTTAAAAGGAAGATTAAACATATGTGGAGATGAACTTTGGATTTTATGCAACGGAAAATAGTAAGCACTGTAGTAAGAAGTTTATTTTGAAGTTGTATATTTTTAGAAATTAATTTAAGCAGCTCCTGTAATGTAAGTATTTCCTGTTTGTTTGTTTTTTTTTATTAGAAAATGGATCTGGAATACAGAATGCTTTGCTGGAGCTTACAGGCCAGAAGTCAGTTCCAAATGTCTTCATTGGAGGAAAACACCTGGGTAACATACCATATATATTCTCATATAAGTCAACTGACCAAGGTCTGTCATTGCATAATATGCTAGCAGATCAGTGTCTGTTCAGTTTGTTAGGAGTAATAAATAAAACACTGACCCTGACCTGCTGGCGCATTATGCAGGGTCTATGTTGTTTGCAGTTAGACTCGACTTATAAGTGAGTAGATTCAGTCATTGACTCCAATAACAAAAGTTTTGTCTCAGTAACGTCTGGAGTTGCATAACATAACTATTCCAGATTAAGCGGATGTTGAAAATAGAAAAAAGTCTCCGTCAAAAGTAAGCTGGTGAGGTCTTGCAAAGTTTCTAATTCAAATAAGACACTCTCTTCCTCAAAAAAATGTACTTGATTCATATCATGTATTCATACATGTATACATGATGGGAAAGATATTCTCAATTTGATACGATGGTATAATTGTAAAGTAACATATTAATTATTTTAACAGATATTCTTCATTAATTCTGAAGAAAAACATTATATTCAGAATTGTATACAGTGGTAATTTTAGACTGAAAGGTACCAATTTAAAAAAAATCCAAGCTTCTATTTCTTTGGTATGATATAGCATTAATGTGTTAATTAAACATTAATACCAACCATCCAATTAAACATCTATTAAAATTTTCACTTGGTAATTTTCCTTCATTTGAATCAGTCTAAATTATAGGCTTTAGCTTGTTTTCAGAATTTTAGGTCATCTCCACAGATGGTGTTAGCTAAACAAATATCATGCAAATACATTAGCATCTAAGTTGTGGATATTGGAATACATTTTTTGAAAATGGAATGAAAAAAATTACACTGTCTCCATGTTGGCTTGAATCCATGACTGCCTCATTCAGAGATGTTCCTTCTAATACTCTCAGCACTTGTATTTTGTTCTGTGAGGATGAATTAAAAGTTAATGTTCTTTTATATAAACTGAATTTGAAACTGTAACAGATACTATGGTCATAGTAGTAAATATGTATTCCTATTTTTGGACAGGTGGCAATGATGATACGCAAAGGGCACATGCAGAAAGCAGACTTATGCCAATGATCAGTTCCCATGCCAAGTCCTATGACTACGACCTCATTGTAATCGGCGGTGGATCAGGAGGACTGGCTGCTTCAAAGGTAAACACTTCAATACCTAGGTTTCTTAGTCTTTCTGGAGACTGACAGTGTATGGTACAGAAGCATAAGTTGACAAGACTTTTTTTGATTGGCAGCTTACTCTTGGTCTTAACAAACTTTTAAGATCGTCTCATCATCCAAAATCAAGATTTTTTTTGAATTTCCTTTCTTAAAATGATTTTTTTCTTCTTGCTTTATATAAAATTCTGTAAAATTGATAACATTATTTACATGACCATTAAGTTCTTAACAGTTGTCTATATACAGTAATGCCACCATTCGATATTTACAAATACTTTCATCTATTGATATTTTGTCTTACATACCATTATTTGAGGAGGAAATATTTTTGTTAAAGAAAATCACACAAAATATATGATTTATAAAATTTGCAAATTTCATTACAATGATCCAAATATCTTTGATAAAATGAACAGTGTGTTGATCTTTCATTTACCAGTTTTGATTGCAATTTCGTTGATGTCAGGCAGATAGCCTATCTTTACTTTTTACCTATGAAAGAAATCTGAATCACACCTGTTCACATGCTATAAGAAGGTTCACAAGGCATCCAAAACTCAAAAGTGACAGATCAGTATAAATAGTATTTACAAAAGAATGTAAAACCTTATTTTAGATTGTAATGTATATTTTACTTATTGGGGATATCGAAACCAGAATGAGGTCACATGCCAAATGCATATCATTGTACCATTTCATAATTAACAGTTACTGCATAACTGCATGTTACTTGTTTAGAGGTTGTTTTTTATTAGACTCTCTCCATCCAGTGTTTAAAACATACTTTAACAATCCAGCCAGTCTGTAATTTTCTTTTTTTTTTCACAGGAAGCTGCACAATATGATAAGAAAGTGGCTGTCTTTGATTTTGTGAAGCCAACACCAATTGGAACAACATGGGGTAAAAAGAAAATTAAATTTTAAATTATTAAATGTTTCAACCATAGGCTATTAAAAATAGCTTGACTGTTTTCAACATTGGGCTTTTGAAAATGGTTATGATGTTTTCAACTGTGGGCTATTAAAATAGTTTCAGTGTTTTTTCAAACCATGGGCTATTAAAAATGGTTACAATGTTTTCAACTATAAGCTATAAAAAATGGTTTCAAAAACATGACTAATCATTTGATAAGAAAATTCAAATACAGAAAAATGAATTTTGATTTCTATATCCACCTTCTTAATCTATAATGATGAAGGCATATTGAAGATTATATAGGTTTAAGATTTTTCAGTTTCATTCTTTCCAAATATTGAAACATGAGCTACACCTTCCTTTGCTTTACTAAGTATTACAAAAGCAGTCACAAAATTGCTTGCAGAAGGTTTGTGTGAAAACAACAGATAAAAAGGACTGTAAAGTTGGTGTCTTTTAAATGAGGATTATGGGTACCAATTCATTAATTGCAAAAGTTTTAAAAAACCACAGATCTGTATCTTTGACTTTTATGTAAATTTCTATGAAGGAACAAAATATGATGAACTCTGTGTGGGTGTGTGTTTGTGTGCATGTGCGTGTGCATGCATGCCTGTGTGAGTGCATGTGTGTGCTGACTTATCAGGACCTAGTTACCAGTTAACATGTCTTATGAAAACTATAGTACCTGCAGAACTTTGAAAACATGCTTAAAACTTTTGTTCCATTTTAATGGTCACCATTCAGAGAAAGCATACACCTGAATTTAGCAATCATTTGGGTATCTGAGAAATTCATATTTAAGTTATTAGGGATTTACTGTTATTTGTGAACAGTTTTTTTTTTTTTATGGAATGAAAGTTTCATTTCATATATATATATATATATATATATATATATATATATATATCACTATGTATTATAGATAGATTTTACATTTGAAATTCAATGTTCTTACAATTTACTTCCAGGCCTAGGAGGGACATGTGTTAATGTTGGATGTATACCCAAAAAGCTAATGCATCAGGCAGCTCTTCTTGGTAGGTGTACAAGATCTTTTCTCATATCAAACATTCACTCTGCTCCTGAGTTTTATCCAGGAGATAAAAGGGGTATGTTAATCATCCTTCCAAAGGGACATTTACAAAATATACATCTCTTTGTCAAAAGGGCACTTTAAACATGCATCTCTTGGTCAAAAATCACTTTAAACATGCATCTCTTGGTCAAAACGGGGACTTTAAACATGCATCTCTTAATCAAAAGGGCACTTTAAACATGCATCTCTTGGTCAAAAGGGCACTTTAAACATGCATCTCTTGGTCAAAGGGCACTTTAAACTTGCATCTCTTGGTCAAAAAGGGCACTTTAAACATGCATCTCTTGGTCAAAAGGGCATCTCTTGGTCAAAAGGGCACTTTAAACATGCATCTCTTGATCAAAAAGGGCACTTTAAACATGCATCTCTTGGTCAAAAGGGCACTTTAACATGCATCTCTTGATCAAAAGGACACTTTAAACATGCATCTCTTAGTCAAAGGGCACTTTTAAAATAGGCATCTCTTGGTCAAAAGGGCACTGTTAAAACAGAAATTTCTCTGTCAAAAGGCACCTTATTTTATTGTGAATTATTGCAGTTATGGCTTTGGTTGTTAACCTACTGATCTTAGACCATAAGTCCAGTATCCATCCATCTGTTAGCACAAGTTTGTTATTACTACCCACTCTACATAGAAGAGTGAATTTTAGCCAATCACTGATTGTCCATAAAGTAATACCAGAATGAGTATTAAAATTTTCACATTTTCACAGGTTGAAAATAATTGAAGCATCAGATACAAAAAGAAATTAGTTTCTTCGGTGAATTTGTTCATTATGACACATTTACTGAGATCACCTCCTTTTTCTGTAATAGAAGGCCTGCACAGCCAATTTAACGCCAGTTGTAAATCGCTAGTGATTTTCCAGAGTTTTATACACTTTGACATAGATTATCATTTTCTTTCCCAGTACTGTAATTGCATTAATACAATTGTATTAGCATTTCTCTTCTCTCTTTCTAATATATGATATTTAATAAGAGAAGTTGCAACCACATCATTTTACATCAAATCTCGCCCAGAGTTCACAAAGAGCAATGTAATATTTTAATTATCAGTACAAGTTGATTTTGCAGAAATTGACTACCTTAAAACAATTTTTCTCCATTTCAAATTGTGACTGTCTTATACAGGTTTCACTGACCTTTTAGTCCTTTGCTGAATTTATTGTCATGTTTGCAGCACATGAAGATAAGGATTTTTGTGGTTGTTTAAATGGCACTTTTAGTTTGTGTCTGTAATTATAGGTTGTCGCGGTTTTCATTTTACAACCTTTTGTTTCTTCAAGGTCATGGCTTTTCTGATGCTAAAGAGTTTGGATGGGAGTTAACAGATGGAAGTAAGTATTTATTTCCCTAAACCATCCCCTTAGTAATACAGCTTCCTTGTCAGACTAACCATATATTTCAGCCTCAGTAAGACTGTTCTGATGATAATCAAAACTCTTAATACTCGTCACCTCCGTAAACTACATAAATTTGGGTTACAACAGTGTTCAGTTTAGAAACATATATTCTATCTATTCTTGTTAACATGGCAGAAAAATAGCCATTAATAGGAAACATGATTGACGGATAAATGGATAAATAGAAACGGGGTCATTTACACATCTTCAAAAACCATTCTTGTTGTAAGTATTTAACTTTCCTGGTCATATATTCAAGTCGAAGTAAGTTTATGTTATGGTCTGCATCGGAGTACATAGTCTACCTTTCACAGGGATGGTCCTGGCTTTTAAAAAGTTGTCGCCAAAAAAATCGCCAGCCTCAATATTTTGTCGCCAATTTTCAAAAAAATGTCGCCAGAACAAGTAGTGATTATTTTTCCAAGTCTATTAATGTAATACGCAATGAAAATTGAAAAAGGATAGTTATTACTTTATTGACAACAAGCAATACATCTATAATATTACAAAATAAATCATTACATGACTGTTTTGCACTATTAAAATGTTATAGAATGTCACATGATGATCCGTCGCGATTTTAGGGCTGCTCACTTGTTGAATGCAGTTTCAAAGTCTAATTCTTCGCATCAGTACGTGCTGATTCTCATTAAATTCTCTAGAATTCAGATGCCGAGTTTATTTCTGATGTCAGTTTTTATGAGGTTCATCGTACTGAATCCACGTTCACAGTCTACAGTGCTGACAGGTGACACCAGTAGTACTTTTACTGATAGCAGCCATCTTCGCTACTTCCATGGTCTTTGCATCCCGCATCACTGTTAGTGCATAGGTATGACTGTTGTCACCTGAAAAAAATGGATTATCAAATGTAAAATATCTACTTTCAGACATCTAGTCTCGCTCATATTTTTTTTTAAATAGAAACATCAGGTATTAAACAAATCTATATTATGTATATTATTTTCCAAATAATAGTTTTGTAAGGAACTTTAATGACATTTTAATATTAAAATCCTATGATCGTACTTTGCGATGTAAGGTAAGTGACGTATAATGCGACCGTCGATTTCATGCATTCAGTAATTAAGTGCCCCCTCCCCTTTTTTTATGGCTAGCTTCACAAAGTACATCTCCGTCAACAGTAGTTCAGAAATTCATTTTTGCCACGCTTTACATGCTTTGCTTATAGTGAATTGCTTCCTAAATCCCAAGAATGATCACTGAATGCTGTCGAATTTTTCTCGGCAAGCAAACTAAGATCTCCATTCCCACCAATGAAACTTACATGAGTCAACAGCTGGCATTAATGTACCGTATATATAACCATTAATCACCATCATTAAATTAAAAGAAGGAATGAAGAAACATATGACAGAACATATGTGTGCCCCCCCCAAAAAAAACAATTCGGAAAAAAATTGTTATTGAGTCAACAGGGTTATATGCATATACTAGTTAACAATAAGGAAATAAGATGGGATATAAAATGTGGGGAATAGTTATCGCATGTATGGTGCCTTGAGACAACATTTGAACTGTTAACATAAATTCACACCCATTTTAGGCATTGTTAGTTATAACAAAAAAGGGCATGGTTTATTTGTCAATCAATTGCTAGTGCTTTCACTCCCTGTAGAACAGGCGGTTTCTTTGAAGTAGGTCAAAGAGGTTTAAGTCGAACCTTGAGCTATTGTATAGAATATGAAATGGGGGCACGGAAGGGGGGGGGTCAATAACACACTCCACTGGGAGAAACGGCGTGTCCTTTTTTGAGAAGTTCACATGTATTGGACCCAAAAAATCGAAGAATATTTAGTGAAAACGATGCTTAAATATGCCGCAAAAAACTTCCCAATGATAGGTCCCAATCTGCGTGTTTTCGGATTCAATTTCCCGACTTGGCTTTTGAAAAGATTTGCTTTTTGCATGACACGCTAGAATAACTGTACCGTATTAACTAAATTTATTCAATGACTATTTGAATTCTTTGGAAATTAATTAATTCTTTCTGTCAATCTCAAACTTCAACACAGAAGGACCATTTTTCGTTGGAACATATTCGGATTTATTGGAACTATTGGAATTGATAGGACTTTTAGGAAATAGGAATTCATTCACCATGATGTAAGTTAATATAATTCTTTCACTCCTGTATTTTGAGAAATAAATTAATTTCAATTATGCAAAACTTGTTTGTTTTGCTATTTCTTGTTGCGTAGTTTAAGTTTTTGCAGTCGTAACACGGGATTGACGGCAAAAGTAAAAGATCAATGAGCAAAATTAACATATATTAGTTACCCCACCTGGATTCATGTTTGGTGACACACTCCTTCTTCAAAATATCACAGCCAGTTGTAACTAATTGACGACTTGTGCCTTGGTACATATATTACAGAACATCTGCTTTAACTTTGTATCATATCTCAGCCACAGACGCCCAAGTTTCCAGCTGTCGAGAAATTTTCAGGAACTTTTTGTCCCGTTCATCATGATGTGGTGTTGCACTTGAAGCATTACTACCAGTGCTACATGTATATGATGTTGGACTGCCAGGTATAACATCAGGTTCAGTGACTGTGTTGTCTGATGAATTTGCACTAAATCCAAATGCTGTTAATTTTGTTAACTTACTCTTAGGATGAGATGATGAACATGAAACATCTAACTTACGTTTACCCATGATAATGTTGCACTTTTGACAGTATATAATTCTGATTGAGATTTTTTTTTCTATTTGCTTTGTATCTATACACAGCAATCATTACTTCAAAGGTAATCATTTGCTCTAAAGTTTCGGCAAAACTATTTTATTGGTATATTTAAAAAAAAAAAAACAACAGAAGGATTAGCCACTGTTCAATTAATTGTAGCTGTTTCTGTTCATGTCTTCAGAGGTTGGTCAATCGTAGGTAATGTCCAGTAGCATGACAGCATACAGTACTCAAGCCAGATATCAACATAAGCGGATTATGATGTAACAACGCACTGTAAAGATGGGTTTGTCAATACAAACAAAGGATTTGTTTATGCAACAGATAAATTCCAGTGCATTGTGTATCCACGTTTGTGGCTTCCTTTCGTGGTCTCTTTGGATTTCTTCACTCCAAATCCATGATTGTATGTACAAATTAAACAGCCAAAAAGGCTGTCGCCAAAAATATCGCCAGATGGTATATTTTGTCGCCAATAAGGGAAAAAAATCGCAATTTGTGACATTGGCGAAGCCCAGGACGATCCCTGCTTTCATCAATGTTGGCCAATTTCAAACTTATTCCCCTCTAAAACCACTGCACCAGTTTTAGCAGAATTTGGCAGAAAGCATCCTGGCTTAAAGGTTTTCATTTTGTGTAAATGATATTAATTCACCATCATATATGACTGCCTTTTCTGAAGATAGAAAAATGCGTGAACAACTTATCAAAAACCACTCAACAGAGTGTCCAGATTGGACAAATTTAGCATACAGGCCTTTTATGTTGCCTCAGATGCCAATCCACCATCAGAAATGACTAAAAATAGAAAAACCTTATAATTACTTTTGCTTAAAAACCACTTAAAGAGAATTCAAACAAATTTGACAAAAAGCATTCTGCATTTGAAATTTTTAACGACAATGCTAATTTGCCTTAAAATATGACTGCCACATTTCTGATCCAGTTTTGATCAAATTTGTGTGCTTAAATTATGATCTCAGACCTGTTGGATAACGAGCGAGATTGAGGTGGTCTCACATATGATTGACAGAGCTTGTTACCACTGGAAACCATATTTCTGATCCAGTTTTGATAAAACTTTGAATATAAACTATTTAATGAAAGATCTAACTTGAGTTAGATAATATTAATGAGGTGATCTTGCATCTGACTGAGCCTGTTACCATTCTAGAGACCACATCTGATCCGATTTTGATGAAATTTTTTGAAGAGACTTAAGTAATCAAAGTCATATTTGGTTACAGTTATGAACAAGATCCATGAATATTAATAAACTGGTCATGCTTCTGATTGGCTGAGTTTGTCAGCACTTTAGCAACTATTTCTGGTCAGATTTGTATGAAACTTGGATAATAGATTTATTTTATCAAGAATCTTGACACTCTCATGATGGCTTCTTAGATCAGATTTTGATCAGACTTTGTAAATAGACTTGTATCATTCTGCTTGGAATATGGACTTGTACCATTTTGCTTGGAATATGGACTTGTATCATTTTGCTTGGAATATGGACTTGTATCATTGCATTGTGTTGACTTGTTTAATTATGGGCAGGATCTAAACATTTTAATGAGGTGAACTTGAAATGTCTTGCTGAGCTTGTGAACATGCAAGCAATTTTTTTAACCAAGTTGTAAAATAATCATGTGTCATCAAGATGTTGGATGAGTTTGATTATGAGCAAGATAAATATTTTCGAGCTTAAGAGTTCTTAAATAATTGCAGTTTTATATGTCACAAATGCCACTGGACTAATGTTGACCAAATTTGGCACATTGCAAGATGGCAGGAAGGACTTTCAAAATTATACAAATTATTCTGCTATGAAATATGGCTGTCATTACTTACAAAAAAGCAACATTTAAAAACCCTTGCAGTGACTTCTCAAAAACCTCTGAACAGAATTTGATCAAATTTGAGAAAAGGTATCCGGGCAGGAAAACCTTCATTTTACTGCACATCATGCCTCAGATATAGCTGCTTTTACTAAAAATACAAAGGACATCGTTACTAAAAATAGAAAAAACCTTTAAACATCTTCTCCAAAACAGCAAAATAGAAAACCTTTCAAACTTTTACAAATGATACCACTCAACCTTCAAATGTATTACATGGCCACCATTACTAGAATAGAAAAACGTTGAACAACTTCTTCTCCCAAACTGTTGAAAAGAATTGGACCAGATTTGACAGAAAGCATCCTGGCATGAACACCATTCAAATATGTACATTGACAGAAAGCATCCTGACATGAACACCATTCACATTTGTACATTGACAGAAAGCAATGTGGCATGAACACCATTCAGGTATGTACATTGACAGAAAGCATCCTGGCATGAACACCATTCAGATTTGTACATTGACAAAAATTGTCCTGGCATGAACACCATTCAAATTTGTACATTAACTGAAAGCACCCTGACATGAACACCATTCAAATTTGTACATTGACAGAAAGCATCCTGGCATGAATACCATTCAGATTTATACACGATATTAATCTGCCTGTTAAAAAAAAAATAGAACAACATTTAAACAGCTTATCAAAAACCAATAAACAGAAGTTGATCAACTTTGACATAAATCATTCTGGCATTGACGGTTTTCAAGTTGGAACAACTGATGCTGATCTGCTATGGCAGTCATATTTGAAAACATGCTTTCTATCACAAAATTAATAAAATATCAACTATTTGAATGAATTTAGAGCATTTTTTTTAAACCAGAAAATTTAAGGTGTAAAAAAATCCACAGGTGCCAGCATCTCTGATTTTTGACTGAAAATATGTATAATTTGAATTATTATCCCTTTCCTCCAGTTTTTTTCCATGTCAGCTTCATCATAAAATGTTTTAAGCAGTAGTTATTTTCCAAGGTAAGAAAGAGCTATCACCAGTTCTGTTTATGATGAGTGATGCACATACTGTAAATTTTCCTTTACACTGTTAGATACATTATATGCATAATGAGTACCAGTATGTATACTT
Source organism: Megalonaias nervosa (assembly GCA_016617855.1). NCBI lineage: Eukaryota > Metazoa > Mollusca > Bivalvia > Unionida > Unionidae > Megalonaias > Megalonaias nervosa. The sequence continues at coordinate 30,203 of JAECUM010001964.1, forward strand.
TGAAAGAAACAATGGATTGCAAGTATCAAATCAACAATATTTGGAAGAGAATTCTGTTGTTTTCTACATTCCCCAAGTCATAGCTTGGAGAAAATAGTGCAAGTTGCATTAATAAAATCAAAAATATGGTGGAATGTTTAGTCTATAGAGAGACATTTAAACTTTGAAAAAAAACCCACATGGATTGTTCAAGTGGATTAAAGAGATGGCAAAAATTTCAGAATTATTCATGCAACACTTTGGCTTTTTAATCATTGAAGTGGAAGTCATATTGAGAATGTTTCATATTGAAAACAATTTACCTTTCTTGATAGTAAACTCGAAGGGGAAAAATATTCTGGAACATGTTTCCTGCTTCCAGCTGAGCCAGCAAATATGCAGCACAGGAGTAGAACAGGTTTGAAAGTCTATTGTTGTACCTGGGCAACCTCTTGGAAAGTCTGGTTGCCCAGTAAATTAGCGCAGTTACACTGCAGATTCCCATAATCAAAATTATTCAGCAGTAGGTAGTAAGTCCTAATTTCCTTAAATGAAAAGCTATATTGAAAAAGATGTATCAGTTTTCCTCTTCTATTTTCAGTTAAACATGATTGGGTAAAAATGAAAACAGCAATTCAGGTTAGTATTCATATGATCAGGTTTTATTTTTACCGAAGTATTTTACCTTTTAAATAGATTGGACTCACATAGCATACTGTATATATACATGCTTACAAGTCGAGTCAAACTGCAAACAGTATAGACCCAGATCTGATGTATCATAATGTACCAGCAGATCAGGGTATTTGTTGTTTGTTCTGATTACTCCTAACAACTCCAAAGACCTCAATCTCCTGGCACATTATGTTCAGCAATAGAGGTAAATTTGTTTGTATTTTCTACTTGAAAAAACTTGTATCCACAGCTGACTCATGTTATAAGTGGGTTTGCAGATTATCAGAGCGCGAGTTATCAAGAGAGTGGTGTACATCCAAAATGTCATTAGATAACATGCCTAGAGAAATACATAACTGCAAAATCAATGTTAAATGGACATTTTTGGGTGAGGTCAACCTAAAAGTGCGATGGAGTACAAACTGGATTGAATGTCACATGCTCTGACATCGCAGTTAAAGCAGTGCATGTTAAAAACAAATTTCTACTACCATGTTATTTGTTATGATGGTCCCAACATCATCTTTTCTTGATCCAGTTTAATACCTGGCCATTAATGTAAATGTCCACAGTGATCGATAATTTTCATCTGGAAGTTTTTTGATGACGTTCAAGGTGAAGAGCATTCAGCAAGCAGATAGACTTTGGTCAAACTAATTTAGTATTGTAGAACAGCAATTAATATTTAATTTAATTTGAATAAATGTGCCTGCATGACTAGAGTGACATGCACTTTACTTGTTACCACTCAAGTTACATTTCTGATCTGATTTCAGTATATTCTTGTAAACACTCTGGAGTCTGTATTGATGCTCCGATTTTGGTCAGAATGTTTGCCTAGATACACATGGACATGCATGGTGATGAGTGAGGCCCACACATTAATGAGGTCATCATGCATTTGATTCACCATACTTGTTACCACTCTGGAGACTTATTTCTTATCTGACTTATAGCTCCCTCGGTAAAGAGAGTCATCAGGATCTTAGATGAGTACAATTGTGAGCAAGATAAGTGCATATCAGTGATATTGTTAGAGCTGAAATGAATGCCAAATTTTCCTATCCAAATATCCATGGAAAGAATTCCAGTAGGATTCAGATACTGATGAATGTTAATATTGGTATCAAATCTCTCCTTTTCTTCGTCAAACTTGGTATTTATTGGCACCCTCACTCCCCTCTAACCATACTGAAAACACTGTGAACTCAGTCATCTCAATCTGGTTAAATTACATTTTAGGGAGAAATTTACTATCAGCGCCAGGTACTACAGAACTTGTTCGCCACCTTCAGCAAGTTTGGGGTTAGATCATTTTATTTCATTGGTAAAGAGTGATTTTTAAAAAAAGTTAAGACATTTTCAGCGAGGCATAGGAAACTAAAGGTGAAATAATCCCTTCAGAATTTAAAATATATTTTGATATGGCTTGCATTAATGCACAGCAAAAACAGAATAGCAAGCACTTTATTTTAACAGCAAACTTCTGGACATCTACAAATGAAATGATTCTGTTCCAAAGCAATGCCAACTGTCCCGTGTCAATCTTACAGATGTGAAGCTGACATGTGAGTTGCTGGCTTTTAAGAAAACAAAAATAGGGATAGTGTCAGATTCTAAGCATATTGGTAATTTAATTAGTATCTTCAGAATTTGAATAAAGACCAAATGAGGAAATACATTGCAGTTAATTGTCACAGGAAAGACGATGCCTTGAGGTTGATAACATTATGTAGGTTTAACTACAACTGCTTCTGACTTAATAAATATCTGACAGGAGTTCATAAACTTGTCACAGCTTTGATTGATTGATAGAGAAAGGTTTTATTGAATTAAATCTGACCCTGTGTCATACCATATCCTTCATCATTATGCCATATTATACTGTCTTCTCAAGAGTGACTGAATAGCATGGCAGTGTTGTTGCCAGTGTGACTGTTCCAGATTTTAACATTATGATTACCTTGTGAGTCAGAAGCTGAATTTCAAGTGATTTAGCGGCTTTGAAGTTACTGTCTTGTAAACTGATTCAGCACTGCATATTTTACATTTCACATTGTTTCCTGTTCAGAATGCCTCCAAATAAATATGGTTATTTGTTTCAGTTTTATTGCTATATTAAAGTGCCTGTAACATATGTTGTTTTTATGTTATTACTCATATTGTGCATTAGTTTATGGCATTTCACACATTTAGTGTCATCACTTCAAAAATATTTAAAATTTGTGTTAATTTTTACTGTAATAGGTTTCAATATAAAAATTCCCAGCATGCTTTTCTTCTGAAACACCTCCAGATTTAATTGCCAGCAGTAACGAAAACCAAAGCCTTAAAAAAGAAAACAGCTTATGAGTGTTTTCAGTTGTAAGAAATGCTATACAAGTATGTGGGCAACAAATGTAAGCATTGTCAGTAAACTTAATTTTTACTGATTGATGTCTAGATGTGAGCAAAACTAAGCAAAATAATTCTGCTTAATCTTAGGGAAAGAGTTTTATTATATTTAAGTAAGTAAAACCAACATGTTCTGTTTGGGGAGTAGTGTTCATGGGCTGTATTCTTACATTACTACAGAAATCTGCTTAGTGAAAGACAGTGTGTTACATTTTGTAACCCAGGCAAGTGATGTTGGCCCACATGGGTCTCTTGTTAAATCAGTTTTAACTTTATAGTAACCATATTGGTAGACTATTGTATCAGTTCTCATGTGCTTTTACATTTTTTAGGATCATATTGGATCATTGAACTGGGGATATCGAGTCCAGCTACGTGAACATAAAGTAGACTACAGAAATGCTTATGCTGAATTCATTAGTCCTCATAGAATAAAGGTATATTTACTTGATCTTGTTAAACAAAAAAATTGTTGAAAGCAAAAGAAAATATTTCTATTATTCAAATTGATACTACCTTAAGTGTTCCTTAAATTTTACATTCATGTCGGCCTTTGTATGCTTGCTTGAGAAGAAATGAAAGTGTTAACAGAATAATATCAAAAGTAGATTACAGTCCTCTTTTCACACAATAATCAGTACATTTATCATGTATTATCCTGTATTCATTTACTCATTGCCATTTGGTGTTTCATCTTGCATAAACACCTCATTTTCTTCCAGTATAAGCTTTGCTTTCCTTATTTCAGTCATACTACATTTGAATCAAATAATGTTCATTGTATTAGACTGTAACCATGTACTCAGATTAAAAATGCCTGGAGATTTTGATCCTTACCAGCAGTAGAGTATGTAATTGGTATAAACAATCAAATTCTCTATCTTTCCAATTATACTTAATATTAATTGCTACTAGAGAGCTTTGTATCAGATTAGAGGATTTCTGTTATCTAATAAAGTATACAGTTTATTTAAGTGGTCTGATTGGTTAAAGTGTATAGACACTTAGGTAGTAGCAAACACTTGGCTTGTTGGCATTTTGAAACCAGAATGCCCAGTTTTCTCTTTTTCTTAATGTTCATGTCTTTTCTATTCACTATGGTTTTGGAGGAGTTGGATAGAAGTGCACTTTTGCAGAGACTGATCGGGTTCTCAGTGGTTTTGGGATCTGTCAGATTGGTTTCCCACAAAGGGTCACCTTCACTTCCAATTAAATTAAACTGAAAAAAAGTGATGCCTAATAGGATGTGAAGGCAAACCCTCCTACATGAGGGTTGGATTAGTCACCCGTGGTCCCTGACCGGTTTCATTATCTTTGTAACTCATCAGAGGGAAATGGTTTTGTGGATTCATTTATTAGGGTGTGAAGTTGATATACTAGTAGCCGCTGGTGCAACCGCATTTTCAGTCTTATGACAATTATTAATATTTTCATGACCTATTATTGCAGCCAGTGTACTTATTTTTGAACTGCATTGATGCAGCCCGGTTTTGAATGACATAACTCTCAAATTCCCACCGTGAAAACACTCTCCCTCTCTTCATTTAGTCAGATTGCTTTCACTTCTTGTTCTAAACTGAGAATGTTTGAAAACATTTTGCACTCTTTTGCAACAACTTATTTCTTTGCTGGCAATTTGTAGTTATTACACAAAATTACTTAATGTTTGAAAAGGAAGGAGTGACATTGTCCATTGGTCAACTGGTAGTTAGGTGTCCTTTCACGTACATTTCATAATATTTGAGAGAGAAGCCACAATGGCTAACATTCTGTTTTGGCTTTCTGGAGACGGGATGTCATGCTGACTTGAGCTAAACAATGCTGCATTTTTCAGCAGTTTTCGTCATCTTGGTCATTATTGGTGGTAATAGCCAGTAATTTTTAAAGTGACAAAACCTGACATCCTAGGAACATACAGTAGTATGGATAATCGGATTTCTTGCCACATTGTGAGGACTTATATTACTTTATCGGCATGATGGAATAAATGTTAATGTGTTGAATTTATAAATCAGCAGATATTCAAGAGATTTCTCTCTGTAAATACATTTATGTTAGAGGGATGGCCATCAAAGAACTCCTTGATGCCATGGATTTTTGTCCATATAAAGCTAGTGGCTGAGGATCAGAGGATTGCACAAGAGTGGGGACCACAATACAAGAATGATGGGTTATTATACAACAGCCAAAAGGCAGACCATAGAATGCTTTTGTTGTATACTTCTCTCTGTCCATGAACAATTTGGTTTCAATGCAATTGCTTGAGTTCTGCTTCACAGACGGAACTTTACAGGTGCATTACTGTGTTGAAGTCAGAAGATTGATTTGGGTGGTCAAAATTTGGCTTGACAAACCTTCAGCATAATTAAGCTTATTCCAAACATCCACTACATGGCTTGAATTGGACCGCTCTTGTGGCCTAGTGGTTAGAGCATCCACCTCGGATGCAGGAGGTCGTGGGTTAGATCCCCAGCCGAGTCATACCAAAGGCTTATAAAAAATGGTACTAACAGCTGCCTCGCTTGGCACTCAGCATTAAGAGGTTAGTGTTAGGACTGGTTGGCCTGGTGTCAGGATAATGTGAATGGGTGGGACATGATGCTACATGTCTGCGGCATGATACCTCAGTGCTGGACATCACTATAAACTGCCACACTGCAGACATCGTAGCAATGTGACTGAAAAATTGTTAAATCAATGTTAAAAATCCAAATCACACACACACACACACACATGGCGTGAATTGACTTGCAGAAATAGGAAATATGGATTACAAGTTGTCTTTAATCCAGGAAGATGCATAAGCTCTTTTTCATGTACAGCCAAATTATGTACTGTAATGTTCTTTCAGGCCACAGAAAAGAATGGCAAGGTAATGGAGTACACGGCTGATAAATTTATAATTGCCACTGGGGAGAGACCAAGATATCCAGATATACCAGGAGCCAAGGAGTTTGGTGTCACAAGGTAAAGTACATTTATTTTTTTTATTTTGGTGATTGAAACAATTTGGATATCTTAGCTCAGTTATAACAGTAGCAGAAAGATACAAGACACTAATATCTTTTTTCTAACATCTTTTACTAGAAAATATAGGAAAACCATAAAGCATATTTAACAAAACATGTTTATCTGACTTATAAAGTATTTACCATTTATACAAGCTGGATCCAACTGCAAACAACATAGACCCAGATTTGCTGTTGCATAATGATGGTGTTATTAAATTCAGACCAGATTTTACCCTTGTTTCCATCTCTTGCTTCTACAGGTTTTTCTGACTCATTGGGGTAGTGTACCCTGAGTTTTAGGCAGCCCAATGGGCATAGGTACCTTCAAATGTCCAAGCATGGTTTTCGAGCCAGAAAGTACAGGCACATGGGTTTTTTGCCAGATTATTGGATCCATCTTTCAATATGATTTTGCTGTCCCGCCAGCCCAGCTGTCCTAATTTGTGGACTTTATTGATAGATCACTCTGTCTAGTCATGATTACAGGTCTGTCTCCATACAACTATGGGGATCTTAGTGACAGATCCGGCTGTCTCACAGTGTCTTCGGTTAAAAACCCCAATTAATGGCAGGGATTTTAGTGAAAAATCCAGCCAGCTAGCCATGTTCTCAGCATAGCCTAACTGCCTTCTGCACAGCCAGCAACCATGACAGCAATACTCTGGCAAATCAGCCACTGTTTCTGAGCAAAACATCCTGCAGACCTGGCTTACCATATGTTCAATGTTTATCCACAGGGGAGGGCCGTGACCTTTACAGAGATGATGGCATTGTGTTATTTATGTGCCATTGGTATGTTCTATCCAGATATGCATGCCAAAACAGAATAGATAATAGACATTTCAGTGAGTGCGATGATCCTCCTACAAGACGGCCTTTCTCAGATTCAGCCATGGAGCTTACTTGAGTTCAGCTTCAATGCTGCATTCAAACCTAGTTTTTCTGCCTCCAAGCCTTGTAACTGTAGATGTTAACCTGCCGGCCCCACCATCCGCAGATTGCCTTCCAGTAGGTGCCTGACTCCTGCAATTCCAGTCTCACTGGATCGCTCTATTGCTTCAGAATAAATGGGAGATCCAGGTCATTTGGAGTGACTTTGGATTTCGTTTAGCCAACCTCCTCTTTCCTCCTCTCCTCTTTCCTTTGACATACTGTCAGATCAGGAGAAGGATGTCTTTCTACACCAGGTGATACAGCTGTCATCACCAAATGGATGGTGAAGATTGTGCTGAAACCACAATCTCCAGGCTTTTTCTTATCCAGGCGGCAAGCAGCAAGTTCAGACCGATCATTTACCTCAGTCACCTCAAATAATACATTATGCCACCAAAATTCAAAATGGAGACAGTGATCAGTCTTAATCTGACTGATGCATATTTTCTCATTCCTATCCACCCCACATGATGGAAATCTCTCCGTTTGCTTAATGTGTCATGGTTTATCAGTTTTAAGTCCTACCCTTTGGCCTAAACATAGCCTCTGTGCTTTCACCAAATCCATGGATTGCGTTGTTTCCCTGTTTTGGTCGACTTCATCTACAGTTCCCATACTTGGACACCTTCCAGAAACTCATGGTAAGTTCTGTTATCAAGGGCAGAAATGATCTCCTCTCACTTTTAAATTGTCTTGTTTTTCTAGTGAACTGGAAAAAGTCGGATCTTCATCCTCCCAGTGATTTGTATCTGGGTATGGAGTTTCTCACCAACCTCAATCTGGTACTTTCGCTTATTCCGGATTGTTGAACTTATTGAGTCCATTTCCAACAGGACTTGGCTTTGAGTAAAAAAGTTCCTACAACTCCTTGGGTTATTCAATGAGGCGGCAAACTTGATCCATGCTCTGCCGTCCTTTTTTGTGTCCCTTCCTGATGATCTTGCTGGCCCAATAGTGCCCCTTTTCAAGCCCCCTTGATCAAAAAGTCATCATCAAACACAAGGTACGATCATTCCTGCACTTGGCTAACAACAGCGATTCCTCTGTAGAAGTCCCATGCGAAAATGACAGTATGTACCAGCTCCAGTAGATATGGTTGGGGTTCCCACATGTTGCTGGACTTCACTACTGTCACCTGCATGTGGGAACCTGTGGATTGGCCTCTTCACATTAGTCTTCACAGAATGAAGGCTGTCATCAATGCCTTTCAATTCTGGAAGGATTGACACTTAGGAAAAATGGTCTTAATTATGTCAGACAACTGTGTAGTGGTCACTTACCTCCTCAAACGGGGGCACCAGATTACCCTACCTGTGCGTTCTGATTTGGCAGTTTCTATCCAAATCCATATCAACATATAGATCAGGCGCATTCCCAGGAGATTCAGTGTCCTGGCTGGAACACTATCCAGAGAGGATCAGATCATTCATAAAAAATGGTCTCTCCATCAATCAATCTTTCTTCTGATTTGGGGGCATCCAATGATCTATCTTTTTGCGACAAAATGGAATCACAAGTTGTCCACCTTCATCTCGCCAGTTCCAGACCCAGAAGCTTGGGCTGTGGACACACTGTAAATCAGTGTGGAGGTTTTGTGGCCTTCACTTTCCCTCCCTCGGTCTTAGTACCAAAACATATTTCAGAAGTTGCAGGATCAGAACAGATTTTTTATTTTACTGATAGTCTCTCTCAGATGGCTGAAGTCTTCAATCATGAATCTTGCACTAGATCTGCCAAAGGAAGATTCTGACCAAACTTGTCAAGACAGCATTGTGAGAGAATTTAATCTTTCATTTAATCTCGCAACTAAGAATGCACTCCACTCTGAAGGCTTATAAGGGAAAGTGGCAGGTTTTCAGGGACTGGTGCAGTGTCAATAACATCATCCCTTTGGGTGCCTCAATCCCGTGACTGGCTGATTTTTTTTCTCTGGCTCTATGAGGAGAAACAGTTGGCCCCAATTACCATCAAAGGCTACTGCTCCATGATATCCGACACATTCCAGTATCATGGCAGATACGATATCGGTAATGGTGTAATGATCTATCAGACATTGCACACAATTTTGATCTGAATCAACCAAAATTTCTTACCCTGTTCCTGAAATGAAATCTATCTTGGATTTTAACCTGACTTAATTCAGATAAATGTAAGCCTTTAGACCACACTTCACTGAAGCTTCTATCCTGCAAAACATGTTTCCTGATAGCATTATCTTCAGCATACATGGTGGGTGAGCTACATGACCTGTACAATGACCCATACTGTTGTCAGTTCAGATTGGATGGTTTAGTGGTCCTCTTTGACACAGCTAGGCTTTGTAGCCAGAAATAGGTTACCATCAGTTGGCAATCAAAGAGTTGTCATACACTTCCTTTCCCATAGACATATAGAGAACAGAATCCATGCAAGACCCTGTTCACTCCTTCAATCACTACTTGAAGCACAGAGAGGCAAGTCATGGCACACACAAGCAATTCTTTATTCTGGTGAAAACAGAAGCAGGATGTCATGCCTGAAGTCCTATTTTCGTGGCTGGAGTGGGTTATATGCTCAGCATACTCTGAGGTATCAAAAGATCACAGTTGCCTCATCAGGATTTCAACTCATGAAATGTGACCCTCATCTTGGAACATAATGTTTTGGTATTAGACATAATAGAAGCTGTTGGCTGGCATGCAGAGTCAGTCTTCTCCAATGTTTGTTTAGAGATTTAGCTTCACAAGGCAAACTCAGAATCTGGTGGGTCTGGTGACAGCAACTGAAATGAACATGAGACCCAGTTAAAAGTCAACACAGCCTATTAGCTTTTCTGGATTCATCAGTGAAATTTCGTTGGTAAGATCACAGTAATCATCTTCTTAACTGGATATAGGGGTAACATATCATGTGACCATCTAGGCTGTACTGCTTATCAGATTATGAGAACTGGTTATTGTTCACAGGGGGACTAGTGACACAGGGTGATGGCAAGGGGAGGTAATAGGGAATAGTAATTGCCCTTTGTATGAGATGGGCAGAAAAGACGAATTTCATCTTCTTAGTTGGACTGGATTCAGGAGGTAGCAGGCTTATATGCCTAACGTTAATGTAATCGGGTAAGTATTATCAGAGAAACATAATTTACTTTAAAATTTTGCTTTTCTTAAAGGCATATTTTGTTTTCATATGTAGATAACATTTTTTACATGTCGATAACATTGTTAGTTTCTCAAGTTATTACAGCATTTGTTCCATTTTTTAAAACATTATATGTCCACCTCTGTTCCACCTAAATGCTGACATGACGTCTTTACATCTGACTGTTTGGTGTTTCATGCCTTCACAACAACTTTTGTTGTTCACAATCTACCTTTACCAAACTATGTGTGTGGCTTGCACATGGTGTAAGGAAGAAGCCAGTTGACTTTGGAGTCAAAAGGTCGAAGGTCAGGGTGACTGAATGAAAGAAGAAAAATGAGTTCTCACACAAGAACTTTAGTTCTACTTCACAGACTTTGATGAAGCCTCGTGGGCAGTTTGCACTTGGATTAAGGTAGAAACCAATATTAGGGTCCAAGGTAAAGTCACTGACTTAAAAATTAAATACTGTTTCTGCATAAAAACATCTCTTTTAGACCCTTGCATTTTTGCTAAAGTTTGTGACTTGCTCTGCCTATTGATTTAGGTTCAAAAGGTAATGCTCAGAGAAAAATGGGTTTTTCAAATTAACATTTGTACACAATTAAATTTCTTGATTAAATTTTGTGGATGTCTTCTCATCAAGCTAAGTCTAAGAAAAGAATGGTTTTGGCCTAGAAGTTTTGTTCAAGACACACATGCCTTGACCAAAGGTCGTAGAGACTTCTTGGGCCATAACCTTCAGAGAATTATCATAGGTGCTTAGTCATGGATTTATTATTTTCTGGAAAATCCATATTCACATTTCCAGCATTGTATAATTAAAATCAGTTGCTGTTGACTTATTTGTCTAATTTCCGTTTCAACTAAAATAATTGTTGTGAACACATTTATTTGAGAGGAAAAGGCAGTTGTTGAAAACAGTGGACAGATATTATAGTGGAAAAGTCAGTTGTGGAAAACTGTGCTGTAGTCCGACTCGACAACAATGGAGTCAGCATATAATGCAGTTGACCAACAAGTTGTTCACTTGTTAAATTTGTGTGACATTACTGGTGGCAGATCCCATTAATGTCATGTAAATATAAAAAAAGAGATGGACAACTTGTTGGTTTAAAGATTATTGCAGAAATAAACAAATCTATGACACAAGTACCAGTTTCAGTTTCTTTAATAAACAAGCAGCAGTTGAAGATATTTGTGACCAGGGTGAGGAGTGGTGTTTCTTTTCTTTCTTTTTTTTGATCAACATCTTGACTTTGTATTAGCCATTGGTCCATTTGGTGCATTGAGACAGATTTTACTTCATTTTCATTCAGAACTTAATTATCTTAATATCTCTTATTTAAAGCTGGTTTATTTAATTATCTCAATAGGATTTAAAGAGAACGGTTTCATACCTCTCTAGTTTGCTATGTCTGTGAGCAAGATTTAAGTTGCTTTCAGATTCAAATAATTTTTTCCAGTCCCATGATGAACAAATCTTATTGCACTGGTCAACATGTTAGTAGATTCATCTGTTGTATATACAGGTCATTTTTCAGGCATCTTAATGGATCATTTGTGTTCTATAAACACATTTCTAGGTTTTAAAGCTTTTCTACTTTATGAGACTTTCTGAATGTACCATTTTTTCTTTTTTGCCAGTGATGACTTATTCTCCTTGCCATACTGCCCAGGGAAGACGCTGGTTGTTGGTGCTTCCTATGTAGCTTTGGAATGTGGCGGTTTTCTGCAGGCATTTGGCCTGGATGTGACCATCATGGTTCGTTCCATCCTACTTCGTGGGTTTGATCAGCAGATGGCTGAACTTGTTGGTGCATACATGGAGAACCATGGTATTAATTTCATTCGGTCATGTGTGCCTTCAAAGGTGAGTGAGTGCAGTAGATTTCTTTTAGAAAGATCATACAGTGATTATACTTTTGTTTACATTAGCGATGCTCCTGGGCTTAGATTTCTGGGGAACATTGCATACACTTATTTTCCCTCTCTCTCTCCCTCCCCCCACATACACATTGATCAAGATATGTCAGTTTGTTAAATTTACAAGGACTTTGGCAGTTGGGAAATGTCTGCTAGGCATGCTTAAGATGAAATGTTGTTATGAGTTTAATGCCATTTTTCAGCATATGATAGGCTATACATGGTGGCCGATATATTGGGTGGAGGAAGAACCCGGGTAAACCCAGATAGAACCACCTACTCATGGGAAGCTACTGGCAAACTTTCTCACATGCCCACTTTGGCCAACCCCAAGACTTGGACCTGCGCAGAGGTGAAATGTCATTGACCTACAAAGGTGAGTGCCTTGGACCACTCAGCCTCCTATGGCCCCTCTAAAGGTGAAATACTGTTACAATAAATGGGAATTATTGTCATTTTTTATGCCAGAAATAAGGCAGATATCATGCTGGCCAGCTGTTACCAATTTCATTTCTGCCAGTAACTTGAGTTGTCCAACCTGTATTGTTACCAGACTTTCAGGATGGCTTGCCGTTGAAGTAAGGAAAAATCCTATCAATTTCAGGGTCAGAGTCACTATCACTGCACAATAACTCATGTTCTCCACCATTTACAGTTACCAAGCTTTGTGAATGGCTTGCACTTGGGTTTTGGAGGTTTATAGTGGTCAGAGGTCAAGTCACTGACTAACAAAAGAAAAATGGTTTCCACACAGTAACATTAGTTCTATATCGCAGACCTGGACCAGACTTGGGGTAGGGAAGAAGACTACGGTTTTTGAAGTTAAAAGGTCAAAGTTCAAGTTCTGGGACTGTAGACCTGCCAACCCTTATGATTTTGCCGCAAGTCTTACAAAAATTACTATTAAAATACGGACTTACAGCATAAAAAGCAAAAACTATGGAAAAATTATCATTGCCGAAAAATCAGGATAATTTGTTCATCTGTGTTTGATTTGGATCCAGGTTTCATATTAGAATTAGTGAAATTAGTCAGGGAACCAGACTAGCAGCACCCCAGACACTTTAAACTGCACCTATTTGTTCATGCGAAGTGTTTGCATGATCAAACTGTTGATTATAGAATTTTTTAAAATGGCGTCCAGCAAGCGATGAATGTTTAAGATGAAAGGGAAAATAAGCCTCTTGAAAAGTGTTAATAATCAACACAGAAGAATAAAACGGAATATTCAGATTCTTGTGAGTAAAAGCTGGAAGGGGCACAATTACATTTATTGGACATTACAAGCCAATTTGAGTACGTCTCCTGGCAGAAGATATGATTGCCATCGACATGTGAAATGGAAAAAGAATTTCCAAGAATTACATCAAGTTGAGAGATTGCAACAAGCCATTGAGCTGCATAGGGTTTGGAACTAAAGTTTGTGCAACTGTACTAGTGGTAAATAAAGTCAATGTGTACTTTACAAACTTGTCAGTTGAACATAATGTTTGTCGTCGCTGCATGTTTGGAATACTGAACTTTTAATTACGTTTTCAAGTTTTACAGTAGCAGTTTATGATATTTTGTTACACCTTACTGAAAACTGGTCAATCTTACGGAAAAAATTCAGCAGCCTTACTGAGACGGACTCGTCAGGGTTGGCAGGTCTTGGACTGATAGAAAAAGTGGTTTCTGTATGCACATTTCAGTTATAGATAGTGGAATGCCATTCACCGTACTTTTATTGGTGTCGGATGGAAAGTGGAATGTTATGGGTAAAAAAACATTTACCATGAAATTAAATGAAGTGAGAGAGATTATCATCAGTATTATATTTTGTACCTTTTCCAGGAAGAAATGCATAGTAATCAGTGTGATATTACTCATTTTTTTTACATGAATTTGATAGAAACCCCAGTGTTTAAATAAATCCTTTCATGAAAAAGGGGACATTTATCAGTTCAGGTCACATACCAGAAGAGCTTATGGGATGACCTGTTGCCTGTCACAAGTTTGTTATCACTAATCCTGCTAAACTACATTGAGAATTGCTACAAGACTGTACACACACATTCATCCCAATGTCTAGTTGGTCCTAAATGAAATTGGTGCTGCTCAGACAGTCAGTATGACCCCCACAGCAGCCATCTTGAAATAGTTATTGATATTCTTCATGAATTTATGGGTCATATGATTACGGGATTTTCATTAAAAGAAATCTTATGATGTCCTGTTGATCCTAAATGACAGTTGACATTCCCATATGGTTGCCACGATAGCCATCTTGAAACTCTTATTGCTTGTCCTTTCAAATGGAAAGTCTTATCAGCATGGGCTTGCATACATGCCAACCATTACGCTTTTTTTCACTAAATTACGCCTTACGCGTAAACGTATCCGGATTACGCATTTTCGGTATATCCCGCTCCAAAAAAAATTAATAATTTGTTTTCTCATTTTTATTAACATCCCAATAATCCCACAGACTGTATTCTAGAAAAGACGGCTTCTACCTAACTACGAGATAAGAGTACTCTTGTCCGTAGACTGGCATGCACTTTACTAACAGTGGTATGTTCTATTTTTAGCAGCTGCCCTATTTCCAAGAAACATGCTGGATTCTACTTTCAAACTGTGACCTAGTTTTCTATTTATAGCAGCTCAGTTGTATGGCTTAGTTAGGAGAGAACAGACTGGTTTTCTAATTTGTAATCTTTGCTCGCAGATTCTTTGTTCTATTTCATATCTGGTACAGAACTAGTCTGTAGGTATTTGGCGCTAAAAGTCAAGTCAGATTTATTCTAGTCAATGCGTGTGTTAGGAGCAAAAATGTTTTTCAATAATTTCACAGATGGATTAGAAAAAGATGAAAAACAAATTCAGAGATGAATACATGAATTACATAATACAGCGTTTCATTCTAGGGCAGCTTCACTCCCATTGCAGGCTGTGTGGAAAGGATTTTAATATTGGTCTTGGTAGTAAAACAAAGAAACCTTGAATTAGCTGGTTTTACTAACTACAATACCTAGGTAACTTCTTTTTTTACAGCAGAACTCAATTGTGGATACAAATTTTGTAAATGCAGAGGCGTTATTTACCGAGTTCTTAATAGAACACATACTACCCCTAGCGGTAGAAGGCTACGTTGGTGCTTTGTTCAAACGGATGTTCCCTGATTCCAAAATTGCCAAAAATATGCATACATGTGCAAGAAGAAAATCATCTAATATTGTTAGGTATTTAGAAGAAGATACTGAATCACTCAAAATTGCAGAGGCCATGAAAATTGGGCCGTTTGGTATTGCCACAGACAGGAGTAATGATTATGATGACAAAACGTTTTACTCAGTCTGTTTAAGAGACTCTGACAATGAAAAGGGCAAAGTCAGAGTGCTCTTCTTTCATTACCAGAATTAACAGTAGATTCCACTGGAGAAAACATTTTGATTTGCTTGATAATGCTTTGAATAAACATAAGTTGGCAGAACTGTATGGGTTTTCAGCTGATAAAGCATCAGTGATGACTGGAATTCATAAAGGAGTTGCATTCTATATTTTGAAAAATGTCTCCATCAGTGTACATATCAGGTTGTCCCTGTCATATGATGCACCTTGTTGCAGGAAAGGCTGCCGATAAATTAGAAGGAGAACTTCTGAAGTATCAAGTTGGCATTCTACCTGACAATGTACTTCCTGTGGACAGAGTTGATCTGCAATGGCACCTTATTTCCCAGTTAAAAGACCCAATAACTGGAAGATATAAATTTTCTCTTCTTTGTCAGGTTATGAAAGGAATATTGGTTCTTTACCATTCTAATGCTGACTGTGAGAGATTGTTCAGTATTGTTAACAAAAATAAAACTGAATTCAGATCCAGGCTCAGAAACCCAGCACTTAGTGCTCTACTTTGTGCAAAACATTCATAGTTTCAGCTGGTACAAAGTGTTTTGAAATGCATTATGAGAGTCTGTTGCTTTTTAAAGCTAAAAGCGCTACATACGAAAACTTGAAGCAGTTATTGATGTTAAAAGACTAAAGGGGTAAATAAATCATTTTGTACATATGCTCATTAAATTTTATCATGCTATATGTGGATTACTCTTTTTCTGCTCAGATTACTCTTTTTGTCCACTTGGATTACACTTTTTCCTCGCCAGGGGTTGGCATGTATGGGCTTGTCACCAGAAGACTTCTTATGATGTCTAGTTGGTCCTAAATAAGAAGGGCTCCACTTGGACATCTGATATCACCACAGTGATCATTTTCAAATTTTATTATTGGTACTTTTCCTGAATTGATGGTTATATCAACATAGGGGTTTTTCACTAAAAGACTTTATGGTGTCTAGTAGGTCATAATTAAAAATTGTGCTGATCTGACTTAACATTATGGCCACCATGGTAGCCATCTTGAATTTATTGCTATCATAACTCCTCCTGAATGGAAAGTCATATCAGCATGGGTTTTTCACCAGAATTTTTATGGTGTCTAGTTGGTCTTAAATAAAACTTGTGCCAATCTGATATCCAAGATGGCCACCATGACAGCCATCTTGAAAATTAGATCACTACTGTTCCTATATTGAAAGTCATATCAACATTGGGTTTTCACCAGAAGACTTCTTATGATGTCCATTTAGTAATAAATGAAAATAGTGCTTATCTAACATCCAGTATCGCCACTATGGCAGCCATCCTGAAAATCACAACTCCTCATATTGAAAGGTCATGTTGACATATTGGTTTTACCAGAAGACTAATTGTGATGTCTAGTTGGGCCTGAATGCAGATGGTTCTGATATGACCTCAGATATGGCTGCCACAATAAAATATTGAAAAACCTTAATTTATGATCATATCGACATCTGGTTTTTGCCAAAAATCTTATAATGGAGTCTAGTTTGTCCTAAATGAAAATGGTATTTACATCCAATGTGGCTGCCACAGTGGCTAAGTTGAAGATCTTGTTGCTCAAGAATATCAGAGATAGTTTCAGCACTCATCTGTTAATAAGAAGAAATGGTCTTATCTTTAGTTCCCTGCAATTCCTTTTGGACAGTAGAGCATCAGTCCCTTCAAGGGACTGTTGTTCCTTATTTGAATGGGTTTTAATTTTACCTTATTTGAATGGGTTACAATATACTTAATTATTCTTAACGTATTCCTTTTTGAATGTTATTATAAATTAATTTGAAGGAAATCTGAAACAGTTGTTAACATGTTACAAGACATAGGTCATAACAGTATCTGAAATAATATGATCCATAATTTGCCCCAAAAAATACAGCCTTTTGTATATCAGTTAAAAATCTTTTCTCAGATTGAAAGACTGGAAGAAGGAAGTCCAGGCAAGCTAAGGGTGACTGCTCATTATACAGATGGCACAGAGTTTGTGGATGAATTCAACACAGTACGTGGCATTCGTTGTTATCTTTATTTTTCATTTATTTGCTGTTGAAAGTAAGCAGTCTTTGATACCTCAATGATGAAGGATATTTTTGTACTTGGTTTAAAGTGGCATAAAATCATTCTGCATTATTGACCAGTAGATTAACATTAGCCATGCAAATCAGCTGATTAGTTCTGGATATCCTCCATTTTTACATGACTACAAGGTACCTGCAGTGAGCGCTTTTGGGGTGCAGTTGGGCTGGTGTAAATTATTAATTACTACACATTTAAAAAAAAAATATAATATTCCCAACACCCAGTAAAAATGTAGACACTGTCTTCGGTTCAGAATGAAAGGTCACACACTTAATAAAGTATAGATGGTGTTCTTGCTTCCTTTCTGCATACAAATGGCACATCTTAACCATAAGTAACTGCAGTTGCTCAGTGGTTATTGTACTGGACCAAAAGGGTGTGGGTTGGAATCCTACCAATGGACCAGCCTGGGTCAGCTACCATGGTGTTTCCTTGGACAAGGCTCTTTACTCCAGTTGCCTCAGCACAGAATAACATACTCATGTTGCTGGGATGCAAAGCATACAATCAGATCTTAACAATATAACGAATATAAAAATTACAACGTTTATTTTAGATTATGCTGATATATCTTTAAAAATGTACTGGAATTCTGTTACACAAAGTTGGTAAAAAAATATCTAACAAGTTCTAAATGCTGTTTGCATGTTATTTTCAGGTAAATTATCTCAGTTGTTTATTTGTGCTTGTATTTAAATTGAAAATAGTCTATCTCTTGTATAAAAAGGCAAAGAAATTGTAAATTATTTTAGGGACCCATTGGCTTTATCAGTTCATTGTTGTCACATCATCTTCCTGTGCTGGAATTCTTGTAAAAATGATAAATTGCATTTGCGTTGAGAAGTTCAAAACACAAACATTCAAATGTATTCTTTGATTTCTTTCTTTCCTTTAATTTATTGCTAAATTACGATTGTTCTGAATTCTCTATCAAAATGAACATCTATTTTATATTGTAAACTTTCATATAAAATTCCTTCTCTCCAGGTTTTGTTTGCTATTGGCAGAGATGCATGTACTCAGAACATTGGCCTAGAAAGAGTTGATGTTCATGTGAACAAGTATGTATTTTTCTTTGTTTGATAATTGGACAGTGTTAAGTATACTATGTTATATGCAATTGGATAGTGTTGTTAGATTGATCTTTCTCAGCGATAAAGAATAATGCTTAGAATTGTAGTGATGTAGAACATTACAATGACAGGATAAACAACATCTTTCATAAATGCATGAAATATTTGAAGGTAACATTTGGTCCTGTTTGCTGTTTAATCCCATTTCTACGATCATAAGCGGTTCTTAATTTTTGGGGCAGCAACCCAGATTAGGTTTGTGATGTTAGCCTCAGCTCCCATCAAATGCTAAAAAAAACCTACATGGGTAGGAAATTTCAAATTCTTAAGGTTTATCTCAGCAACCCACTCAAAACAACATGGTGACTAATGGGTTAAGAACCACTGATCTAAACATTTTTCAGTGAGCATATTGAATAATTAATATTACAGCCATGTAGTTTGATTGGTAAACAAAACTGCCTTAAAATGAGAATTCATCTTTTCAGTTGCAGTTAAGTAACACATTACAAAATTTGATTTTGTACCTTGTTTATATTACAATCCTTCTCATTTTCTAGAAGTGGCTTTATCCCAGTGAATGAGGCAGAGCAGACGAATGTTCCTTATATCTATGCCATAGGGGACATTTTAGAAGGAAAGCCAGAACTGACCCCTGTGGCCATACATGCTGGAAAACTTCTGGCCCAGCGACTTTTTGGAGGCAGTGACACTCTGGTAAGCTGTACATGCATTTGCACTTTATTCTACATCGCAGCTTTAGATCTTTTTCCTTTTTGATTTTACTTTGTAAATTCAGTGATAAAACAGAATGCACTGTGCAGTTGTCCCATGTTATAACAAACATTAGTATTCCCAAAAATAAAGATATAACAGCACTTCTTTTCAATCCAGAGATAAAATTGAGATAAAATATCTTGTCAAATCTCACGCAAGTTACTGATATATATATATATATATATATTGACCAAAACATAAGGGTTATCTAAAAACAGTTAGGTGGTTTTAAGGAAGGCACTTATTCCAAGGCTTTACTGTTCATTCAGGTTTGAAGGGACTGGTCAATTTGGCAAACCTAGAACAGTCTCTACCACCCATATTTATTTTCATTTAATTTTGAAGAGACTTGGTCAATTTGGCACACCTAGGACAGTCTCTACTACCCATGTTTATATCAAGCAAGTACCTTCCAACCTAAAACTCACTTCCATTAATTCTGAAATAGTTCTTATTTATTGAGAAGTATCTCCAATCAATATGTTTTGTTGTTGTTGTTTTGTTTTGGCAGGGGTTAATGAGGTGGTTAGTTTTAGACTAAAAGTGCTGTAGAAATATTAAGTTCTGAAATGGGCATCAATCTAAACTTTAGCAGTAACAAAATATTTCTTTTTGGACTTTTGTGTTGCCTTTATTGTAAACCATGGCATTGTGAAAAATATTGAGTGCAGAGTTTGTCGACCCCACAATAGTATGAAGCCAAACATAGCAGTCTCTTTCTGCTGGCATTATCAACATTTAAAGTTTTGGTTACAGTTTTACATGAATGCTTTTATCATGGGCTTGACATTCTGGCCCTGGCCTTGTTACCCCAAACAATGTCATAATCTAAAATGCATTGTGTGTGATAATAGTTTTGTGGTGATTTTTTTGTCGAACCAATGTTAACATAGTAGTCACTTTTGTGGCAGTGGCTTTAACAGTTTGTTTAGGTCTTGATTAAAGCTTTTCATGTATTCCTAAACCCATAGATAGAATCCCATTAATGAATATTCTTCATACTAATCATACTAATCCCATCAATTAATATTAATCATACTAATCCCATCAATGAATATTCTTCATACTAATCATACTAATCCCATCAATGAATATTAATCATACTAATCCCGTCAATGAATATTAATCATACTAATCCAGTCAATTAATATTAATCATACTAATTCTTTCCATATTCTTAATGCTAATCATACTGATCCCATCAATGAATATTCTGCATTTTAATCTCATCAATGAATATTCTTCATTCTAATCCCATCAATGAAATTTTCCTCATACTTGGCATGAATCATTATGAAGTGAAGACCAGTCAATCTGTGACATGCTTGCTCACCCCATTTACCAGTTATTAAAATATATGCATTTAAGTTTTGGTGAAGGTTTTTTTCAGTTGCTTATAATTTCTAGACCACATGATATATTGTCATCATTCTTCAGATTGGGGATGAATCATTATGCAGCTAAGACAATTCATTCTGTAACATGCTTGCTAAACCGTTAGTCCTTGCAGTCAAGGTCACATATTTTATGCCAGTGCTTTGAACATGGGGTCCATACGCAAGCCCTGGCCTTGTTTAGCATTTCCACATTTTACTTCTTTCCATGGGAAACATGTTTGTAGAAATTGTTTCTGTATATTTCAGACAGACTATGTCAATGTGGCCACAACAGTCTTCACACCATTGGAGTATGGGTGTATAGGTCTTTCAGAAGAGGATGCCATCCAGAAGTATGGAGAAAATAATTTGGAGGTAGAATTATCTTCATGGATATTATATGATAGGTGTAGTTAATTATGTTTAAGATTATTGAACTTTAGATAAGAAATTGTATGACCCCTGCTTTAAGTAAGAGCACCTGTTATCCCTGCATGCCATGTTTTTTCATTATGAGATAGTACCTAATTCTGTGGCATCAACATCATTCATGATACAGAAAAGGGGAAAGATGTAGTTCTACAATGATACCAAGTAATGCGGACTTCTACTCACAGTAAAAATGCGGCTGAAAAAACATCATTTTTGAGACCCGATTTTTTTCCGGTCAAAATTACTGGTTCCAGAGCTAGAGTTTGTGTCTGGAATTTAGACTTTTTGCTATTGGATCTAAAGCAATTCAACTTTGCAAAATGTAGGGTAAGTTTGAGATTTTGGAGTAAAAAAAGTGACCAGAACATGAATATCTTGAGCCCAGTAAGCAGAAGAAGAAAAATAAGAGACCAATTTTCACACACCAGCAAAACACTAAATCAAAAATATCTTTCTTACACTTGAGCATTCAGCACAACAAATATCTCTCTGTAACAGTTGTGTTTGGATGCAGTCAAAAGTAAACAAAAAAGCATGTTTCCTACCCCCATTTGAGGTGAAAATGAAAAGAAGCTTGGGATGAAATGAGTTAATAGCTTAATAGTGTTAACACCCAGTGATTGCTATTCCAGAAATCTATTCCAGAAATGACCCTATCTGAATTGGGGCTATTCCAGAAATGACTATATGGATTGGTGCTATTCTAGAAATGGCTCTATATGGATTGGGACTATCCAAGAAATGACTATATGGATTGGGGCTATTCCAGAAATGACTCTGGATTGGGACTATTCCTGAAATGACTCTATATGGATCAGGGCTATTCCTGAAATGACTCTTTATGGATCTGGGCTATTTCTGAAATGACTCTATATGGATTGGGGCTATTCCTGAAATAACTGTGTGGATTGGGGCTATTCCTGAAATGACTATATGGATTGTGGCTATTCCTGAAATGAGTCTTTATGGATCAGGGCTATTCCGGAAATAACTATATTGATTGAAAGATGTATTTATCACATGACTACTGTATTATTGACATTAATATACCAATATCAGATGTATCATTCATGTAACATGTAATAATATGTAATGATATCACAAATAATTTCATGTCATTTCAAGTAGTGTGTAATAACAGAGGCATCAGAATGTATTTCAAAAACATTTCGCTACACTATTCTATACAGGGTTAAATAAAAATCGTTCTTTTTGTCATGTGACAAATAGAATCTTACATTCTGTGTTTATTTCAAATGAAAATATATTAAACTTGTAGAATACTTGAATTATTTTGCTCGTCAAGGCTTGCAGCAGATAAAATTATGTGATTCATTTAATAAATTTAATTTAATAAGAGCATTCATGTAAGAACCTTTACATATTAAGTGCTTAAGGTTAGTTGATTTCATTGCATTCACAGCTTCAAGCATATGATATTCACAATTACACTTGATAGGTGGTAGGTTTAACAAAAGATTGGCTTGTAACCAACCAACCCACTCACCTTTGTACCTTAGTAATAACCATAAAAAAGTAGAGGTCAAGGTAACAGGTGATTTAATTATCCCCATGCTTTAGCAGAGGGATATTGTGATGACCTCTGTCCATTCATCTGTCCATAACTATGTCTCCTAAACTGCTGGTTGAAAATTCACCAGATTTTATACATAGGTTGCTTCGTTTGATAATCACTTGTAAATGGGGGAGGGTACATGAGACAATTCATAGTAATTATGCCATCATCTTTGGGAATAATTTTTATAAGACTTAGTAAAATAGATAAGGTAGACATAATGTAAACTTTGGGAGAGTTTTTGTATAGGAATATAATACTGCATATGCATGCTTAGTGAAATAATCAGCTGTTAAGGTATGCAAGTCAGATGAGTGATATCAAGCCCATTAGGGTCTCTTGTGTTAGGTAAAATATTAAAGGAGGTTGCATAGTCATTTAAGCAAAAGATGTGGCTGATAGATAGAAATTTACAAATGCACTACAGAAAAGGTCAAAAGTAAAGGTCAAATAGATCAGTAATGCTTTACCAAAGAGATATTTCAGGCAAGTTTATATATTTACTTTTGTTTGTTGGGGGGGTTGGGGGTTGGATATGAAGATCTTACTTGCACTAAATAAATAAACTAATTATGTTGTTTTTTGTTGAGTGAAAAATTTATTTTCAGATCATTAGTCATTACATGCAAAAACACTAGCAAAAACCACTGACACTTGACACTGGAATAAATAAGTACACTTGAATAACTTCTTGCTTTATCCTCATTATGTTAGAAGCTCACAATCAATGGTTCACTGATTCTATACCTGTTCAGGCCACCCTGGTTTGTCTGCTTTGACGAGTTCATGGGAAATTCATTTGGCTCCAAATTCCTCCATATGATATAGTCAGTAATGTGTTGAAAGTGCCTTTAAAGCCAACAAAATTTTATTTAAAGTAATATTGGAATAAATAATTGGATTCAGTGGTTCAAAACCAATATTTTATTGAGTAAAAGAGAAGTCATCAAGAGATGTGAATTTACGGAAGTATTTGGGTCTTGTGTGGCTTTATTTAATAGTGTAGTAGCTTTTATTTGCTTCAACATTGTTAAACATACTTTGTCATCATTATTGATGTACTGCAAAAATCACCAGTTTGTTCAGCAATTACATGAATATAGTGGTATCGCCTCAAGATTGTTCCTTGCTTTCTCATTACAGGTGTACCATGCTAACTTTACTCCATTGGAATGGACAGTGCCTCACAGAGAAGAAAATGTCTGCTATGCTAAACTTATATGTGTGATATCAGAAAATGTAAGTATATGTATAACCAAAATAAATTTAATATAATATGAACTTGAGAAATAAATTCTGATTACAATCTTGATATAAATTAGTAATTAGATGTGATAAAATTATCACATCCACCTGCAGGCTTCAGGATTTAGAAAAGGCCAGATGCACCATTGTGCATGTTATAAGAGGTGACTGGTGGAGGCAGACATTTTGACCTGGGTCCTGTCGATGACCTTGAGATGAAGTGTTTAAACTTTTTGCTCTGGCATGTATTCCATGATGATCATACTGAGGTCTTGGACCTTTTAAAAGAATTATGTTTATTTTTTTTTAAGTTGTCTATTTTAAGAATTCTACCACTTTCTGCCTTTATTATTGTCTTAAAAGTCTGGAAAGGGGGGATTCCTAAACTTTCTTGGCACTGTATGGCCAAGGTTGTGCTGATGTGCCATTAAACACCATACATACATTCACATATCACTAAAAGCATTATGTGTAGTAAAAGAGTAAAAGAACGCTTACAATGTTGACTCAATTGCAAATTGATTCCAGTGTATGATTGATATGTGTGTCCATATTGTGTAGGTGCTTTAGTTCAGGTTTGTAGTGAGCTTAGTTAGATACTATTGCCAGCCCAGTCATGTAATTTGTTACGTAAATGAGTCATGAAGAGTGGTTGTCGCCAGTTAAAATGAGGTCATTGCAAGCTGTATTTCATTCAGTGACCTGCATAAACTGCATTTAGCTTGGTTTCTCAGACACTGCAGCCAATACCATGATTCAAGAAAGTATGCAGAAATCAACTAGAACTAAAAATATGATGACAAAAATCATTTCAACGAAATGCGAAGTTTTCCAGATTTGGTAAAATAATACAAATTAATGTCTGATTCCTTTGTTGTGAAAGTAATGTATTTAATGATTTTATAAAGCTGAGTTTTATTTGCCAGGTAACAAGTTTTTTATTCTTATGAATCTTTAATTATTTTAATTTTGTTTCTATACCTTTAAATCTTTATTTATTATAATTATATTCTGTCTTTTTGCAGGAGAAAGTTGTAGGTTTCCATGTGTTGGGACCCAATGCAGGGGAGATAACTCAGGGATATGCAGTTGCCATGAAACTAGGTGCCACTAAAGCAGACTTTAGTTCCACAATTGGAATACATCCCACTTGCTCTGAGGTAACAACTGTATACAAATGTTCCATGAATCAATAAAATATTTTGCATTTTTTAATACAACTGTGACATTCTTTGTTAGTGATGTCCATAATGGTACCAAAAATGATACTTCAGCCTTAATTTATTTCGTAGTCAATATTTCTTCTTTCAGTGCATTTCCCAATCATAATACCTTAGGAGAACTACTACATCACAAATCCAGCCCTCCCAGATAACACTTTTAGCTAAATGAAGCTAAAGTTATCTGCCCACCTAGGTGGCATTAGGACAGAGTGATCTCCCCTTGTTGCAGGGATTGGTGCCAAATCCCGTGAATATCTCAGTTACTACTGGAGTGTAAGGCATGCTCACTGTATGACTGTAGCTGCGGGAAGGTTTGAGGGTGTATGTGTATTATGATTGGGTAAGTATTCTTGAAGGGACATATTTTATTAGAAATAATTGGCTTCTTTAAATATGTTAGCTATCATAATACCTTAGGAGGATAGGTAACAGGTGGATGGAGATACATCCCCTTACCCTGGAGAGACCATCTCTGGTTCCTTAAGATATGTGAGACAGCTCTTGATAACCCGACTGAAAAAAGACTCCATCTATCAGGGAATATCTTCCAAAGGAAAAAATTTCCCTCCTGCAAATCCAATGATAGTTGTTTATCTGCATCTATATGAAACTGTCAAATGATCTAACTGGGTAACCTTGGTGCCATGAGTGAAGGTTCCTCCAGATTGACTTGAGCTTTTTAAGATGAGAGATCTCTGATAAGAACTGGAGAAGTGTACTCAAATCTCCTTCCCATAGCATGGATAAAGATAGTTAGCAAACAGTTTCACTCATGTGCAGTGATGGTACTCACTATCCTAACTTCGTGAGCCAGTATGTGGAGCAAATTAATTGATGTTGGGTTTAGTCTGATAAGCTGGATAGATAGCCCACTTTATTCTGGATGAAAGTGCCTATGTTGATATATCATCCTTCCCCTCTTTGAAGGTAAAATAAGGCATGACCCCCCTCAGTGCAACAGCCATATTCCTGAAATGTGACTGAAGAGCTTGCATTGGGTCCTATCAATGGCCTTGTGATGAAGTGTCAACAATAGATGGAAATTATTACCAATATCTAATTCCTTGTGAACAGAAGCTTGTTCTTGTTAATGAAAGCAGCAGGCATCATGAGTGCTATTGATCCATCGTGGAGGAACTGCATGTAGATGGGTCCACCAATAAGAAATGTAGTGCTAGATTTTGCCTGATTATGATTGGTTAAGCATTCTAGAAGAAACATAATTTACTAGAAAAAATTGGTTTCATTTCAAGGCAGATTTCTAATTACCTTATATACTCGTGTATAAGCCGAATAATTTAGGAAAAAATAAAGGCCTGGAAGTAGGGGGGTCGGCTTATCCGCAGGCCAATGTCTAAACTTGAGAGTTTTTAAGTCTTTTTGTTGACTACTGTATAGGCTGTAAATCTTGGGACACGAAAAAAAGGATTTTTTCAGTGTGCTAAGACATATGCATGTAAAAAAATATCATTTTCGGTGTCCCGACAGTTATTAAACTGTTATCAAGTACTATGATTGATTTTGTTATTATTCTGCATGTGCATATTTTCTGATTTCTCCAACACGAAATTAAATAAAGGTAAATACAGGCTTCATAATTTGCGGGCCGGTTGAGTTTACCTGGGAGACAAGGCTGAACTATAATGTACAGTACTTAACCGGTGTAAAGCGTGCATAGTGTCGCTTTAATCCTTATTTATTCCCAAATATATTAGATGCAGATTTTGCTTTATTCATTGTTTCGACCAAATTTCATTCTTCCAAATAACATTTCAGCTAGTCCTTAATAGCTGTGCCATTTACACTGAATCACGCGCTCATGAGTTCCTCATTTTCAATGATATAAGCGATCTGCAAACGGAGGTAATATTTATGAAAAGGTACGCATGTTTAATTGTACAAGGCACATAACCAGCATAACTTACATGTTCACGAAGAGTGGTATAATAAAGGCTGAAATTCTCATTATAGATCTCATTATAGATCAACTAAGATCATCATCAGTCTATGTTTTGTGTTTTGGCTGAACAACATAACTTTCCACACAATTTAAAGCTTGATATTTTGGCGTCTCCTTTATTGATATTTGGCGGATTTGTCTTTTGTTTTTCAACAGCAAAATCGGCCAGTTAATCTTTAAAATCCCAAAACTGGCTTGTTTTAAGAGGGAATTTTGACCGGCAACTAACCAGTACATTGATGTGTAATTGCCTTTCATTCCATAATATTAGCACGATTACCATTGTTCTGTAAAACAGGGTGTAAGGCATACCTGTCAGTTTTTCAAAAGCCAAGTAGGGAGACTGAATAAAAAAAACATAGATTGTGACCAAAAATCGGAAGGTTTCTCATGGCATTTTTAAAGCCTTGTTTTCACTAATATTGATCGATCTTCCTGGTCTAATATGGGCGAAATTTGCAAAGAACGCACTTTTTTTTTTTCCTCCCTGTGACGCGAGTTATTTTCCCCCAGGACATGCCCTACTTTCATATTCTGGTCAACTGTGGCCAAACTCCACAATAGCTAAATATTAGTTTTAAATAAACAAGCAAGAAAGCCAGCGCGACTAATTAAAAGTTAATCCTTATCGATGCAACTATTTTGTGCAAATGACTGGCCCTCCGTCATGATTCAAAGAAACCGCATGTTACACAAGCACCAGCAATTGATTGGCAAATAAAGGATTACCACTTTGGTGAACTAAAGATACCTAACTAGGCATCCTCACACTACCGTACATGTGGCAACTATTGTCCCCTCGTATATCCGACCTTATTCCCTTATTGTCAACTCGTAAGGCATTTAGTTTTGTTCACTATAAAACGTATGTATTCTGAATTAGTTTTTTGAGGTATCATATACTGCGTAGTGTGTATTTTCATTCCTTCTTTTAATTTAACGTTGGTAGTTAACGTTCGTATATACGGTATAAAAATGCCAGGTGCTTACTTATGTAAGTTTCTTTGGTGGGAATGGAGCTACAGCATTCACGGTGATCATTCTTGGGATTGAAGTTTATTGCCGAAAATTTTATTGTTGTGGTTTAATTTTTGTTCTGGTTTATTTTCTGATTTTTGTATTGTTGTAGATGAACAAAAATCATAAATATACGTGAATAATGTTTAAACTTAACATCCTGTTTATTGAAGAAATGAAAAATTCTTTCTAGTAAAATAATTATTTCGTCACGACAATATTCACAGGTGATACAACAGAACATGGCTTCCATGGAATACATACGACAGATCTATGTAGGACTTTTGTTTTTTTAGGAGACATGAAAATCGAAGACATAATGTAATAGTCAGGAGTTCTGTGCAAAAATTGGGAGATATTATGAAATTGGGAGGTAGGCGTGGAGTGACCCCAAAATTTGGGAGTTTTTTTTTTTCCCCAGCATGAGAGTTGACAGGTATGGTGTAAGGTCGCTTACATCAAAGCAAACTACAACTCAGATTTTATGGTATTAGCATAATTTTTGAAGGATTATTTCTGAAACTTCATTATTGTATTTTGGAGATATCATTAAAGTTTAGTGCATAGGTGCCCATGATTCGACCCCACGAGATGTACTTCATTCAGCGTAATGTACTTCATTCAGCCCGTGTTCAAAGCTACAATGCACATGCGGTGGCGCCATTATGTAAATACGTTCAGTATCCTAATTGCAAGCGTTGAATCAAAACATGTTGTTGTTCGTTGTGTTTTCATACTGAGATCAAATTTTAATGAGTTAGGTATTTACAATTTCAAGGCAAAATAAAAACGTTATTGCTGGTGCACTGATACAAAATATCCAGTGTAGTAATGCATAAACAAACAATAATTGAGTCAGAAGGGAGAGGTATTGTTACAGCAACTTGCAATTGCTCAATTCTTGTCATCGTTTGATCAAATTATACACAAATCTAAATTAGGCAGAAACAATAAGAAAACAGAAAATTTAATAAATTACTTTTCAAACAAATTTAAACCATTTCTTTTTAATAATTATACATGCCAACCCCAAGATAAGTGTATGTGTACTTTTTGTTAATATAAGTTTGCCTAAATAAATGCATTTAGAACTTGCCACGTGTATCTTATGATGTCTCGTAGTTGTGGGTCGGCTTATACGCGGGTCATGCACTTTTTAGTGTTTATGCCTGTTCAGTTTGGGGGGTCGGCTTATACGCGAACGGGCTTATACGCGAGTATATATGGTAGGATGTTTTTAAATTAGGGATGACCTAGCAAGATTAAAGATCCAGGAGGCAATCAGAGTGGTTCAGAGCAGTTGAGTCAGAGTCATCTTAGAGCAGCTAATGGAAAGGACAAAAAGACCAAAAATAAAGGTCTCTGGAGTTTATAGACATACACTGTAGCATCATTTATTTTCATGGGTCTCCTTTTTTGTGGTCTTGTATGTTAAAAAAAATGAAAAGACAATTTTCTGGGTACTTGCATTCGTGGTTTTGCTAATCAAAGTTTCAGAATGATTTACATGACAAACCACTGTGTGTACCAGAAGACTTGAATGACACGATGTTGATTCTGTGGTTTTTTCGCAGTAGAACGTGAGCTACATTACTCTCTTGTAAGTAATATACATATGTAGTGTTTCATTAGAAATTGTGCTTCTGTTATTTTAGTTATGATGTTCATTGGGATTAAGCATGCTTGGATGAAATGAAACATGCTTACACATCCTTGAAAAGTCTTTGAATTCAAAGGGTTACCTTGAAAAGTCTTTGAATTTAGAGGCTTGTCTTCAAAAAGTCCTTGAATTATTGAAAAAATGGATTTTGTTTTTGAAATGTTCTTTATGGAAAAAATTAATTTCTTCAAAACCTCCTTGAATTTAACCTGTCCTTTCAAAATCACATTGCTAAAAAATGTAAATTTTAAAAAGTTTTAAATTATTTTTAAGGAGTGTATAATGATAAAATTGAGTTGGTGAATTAGTACATAACACTGTTAGATAATTGGAGCAAGCTGTGTCTCTTTGCAATGGTAGTTTTTGTCTGACGAATAAAAATATTAGCGTTTGCATGTGTTTATTTCATTTTAGGAACAAAAATTTTAAGGCATTTTATATTGTTTCAATGTACACATATCCATGAGGTAGCTGTAATTTCCCCTCATTACCTTAAATTGATATGTGAGATAAGTAAAGATGGAAAGAAATGAGAAAAAGCATAAGGTAATGCTGAAAATGATTGAAAGAATAATAAAAATAAATGAAATATTATGTATACACACTAATTGCTGCAGAATATTAAAGTTCACACTTAGCTGATTTTTGGACAGAGCCACTATCAATCAAGTCTCATGATCCACACAAATATTGGTTAGGTAAATATCACAAAATTGCAGAATTAAACAAGTACAGCTTTCTCAAAACCACTGATAATTAGGTCCGATCTTTCACTCATTGTTGTGTGAGCTATCCATTCACTGTGAATTACTTACTTAATGAGGTTGCAGGGGTTCACTAATAGTGCACTGATTGTCACCACTAACATCTTTCTTTCCCTTGATGGCCTCCATGACCTGTTTAGCATACCACCTGTGCAAGTCTGGTTTCAATTCTTCTTTGAACTCTTTATTATTGTCACATAAGGTGACTGAAGTTGGTCTGTACATGAGGCAGTGATTCCACTGTCTTTCAGTTTAGTTGGCATCTTCACACTTTGGTGGTGTCGTCTTCCATTGGTGCTGAGCACTCGGATGAAAACAATGTGTCAGTGATTGATCTTGATAGGTGATTTATTTGTGCTCATAGAGGTGATAGTATTGTTTTAGTTTTGTTGTCTGATTTGGCTTTCATTGAGGTTATTCACTCGAACAAAAACATGGTTAAATATTGAACTTGGAAGGTCTTTGATTGTTTGTGCTCATACATGTGGTAGAATTGTTTTAGACATTCAAGTGACTGTTGCTTGCATCTGCATAGTTTTATTCTTTTGCATTCTTTATATTGGGTATCTGTATGGGTTAAACCATGAAATAAAATTTCTTCAAAAATGTCTTTTTTTTAAAAAACCATGAACATCAAGCCCCTTGAAAATAAATGATGATATAGTAATTTAATTTGTATGTAATTTTATTTCATTCAAAAACTTAACTCAGAGGATTCATTGATACTGTGGTTAACAAATCTATGTTTGATATTTCAGATCTTCACAACTATGACAACAACCAAGAGAAGCGGGCAGGATGTGAAACAGGCAGGATGCTGAGGTTAATTCCTGCTGCTGACCCAAAACTTGTCAGTATACCTCACCACCGTCTGTAACAACAGCTTTATGTGCATGTACCAGTAATTGTAGACTCCCAGGGTTTTTGTTACTTTCATTTTAGCACATTAGTTTTTTCATTAAACAATTTTTGTATGGAAATTATTTAAGTTTTGTGGGAATTTTGTTTTTACAACTTGCATAACCTAGTCGGAATTTCACAATGGAACAACATGCTGAACTTTAACTTATATGAAAGTCCAGATAGATTAAATCAATCTGATTGGATGAAAACTAAGCCTGACTCAAGCTTTACAATCAAGTTGCCTTAGTCTAGACTTTAATTTTGAGTCATTGTGATGAAATTTGGGCCTAGTTATGTAAAAGAATTTTAAAAATTAGTCAGGACTTCTGAGAAATTTGAATTTGGCTGCTGATAATGCAAATTATGTGTTCAGGTTAAAGTTGCAGAAATTGTAAACGATAGTAAAAATAATTGACTGCAATAAAGGAGAAGTGAAAAATTGTTTTTCTGTAGTACATAATGTTCTGCATGAGAATTGTGTTTTCTTGTTTCATATGGCAAATAAAATAGAAACTTATTTCTTGTCCAGTGCCATTCTAATTTGCAGATAGAGTGAGTAAGAAATTTCATATACTTGATTGTTTATTTTGTTATAACATTAACAAGTGAAATGTGTCAAGGAAATGCTTTAATATTGTCTCAGGTCTGATAGCCATTAAGAACACATAAGAACACAGCAGAACACAAACTGATAGCACCATTTAGTTTTAATTACATTACCAGAGCTATGAAATTGTAAGATAGCTTTATAATTGTACATGAATTCATCAGGTTAGATATAAAACTTTTCCACTTGAATTCAGAGATAAAGCTGAGCACTCTGGCTTTCTTTGGCATGGGAACTAGAATTGCCATCAGAATTAGTACAACTTGCTTTTTAATCGTAGGAATATGGACCTATTCCTACTGGGCCATGGCAAAACTGACAAATTTAGTTTGATGTAAATTGTATTTTGGACCACCCATCTTGTAACAAATTGAATCTTTTGTATCTTCAGTTTCCTATATAGATGCATTTAATTCTGTGTTTGAAATTTTTCTTGGTTATTTTCACTTTTAAGAAAATATATTGGTGTGACAAAATCTTTCTTTGCTTAATTTTGCTTTGTATGCTATCTTAAGCCTGTAGTGAATATATACTAATTAATTATTCAAGGATATAAAATTCCACATTGTTTTTTGAAAGTTGTAATTGAAATTTGAATATCCCTAATATATTTCTGTATTATTTCTTAATATTTTGGGAGTTACGTTGATACACACAGTTGTAGTTTCCATAGATATTTTTATATTCATCTTGTCACTCTCCCTATCCATCCAGTCCGGTACGTCTCTGTCAGTTTTCAGACTTGTGCCATAACTGTGTATGATCTTGATGTACTTTTATTTTATGTCCTGTAACACAAATCTTTTTTGTAACATCTGGGAGTCTAATATGTTAGTTATTATGGTGGTTTGAGGTTTTGACAGTGTCAGCAGCAGGTTTGATGAAGTCCAGTGAAAACTGTTTTTATGGGATCAGCACAGTTTTTGATGCTGGTGTGATGGTCTTGTCCAGAAATCTCATGATGAGATAGGACTTGACTTGATTCTTTCCCATAATGGTTTTCATGTCATGTAAGATTTAAGGAGTAACTCTTGATAATGTAGATTTGAGTGACCAGTAACCAATCTATTATCAGTGGGGTTTTTTTCATGTTTTGACATTTGTCCATCCAGTACACTATTTTTGTTTACACACAATAGCTAAAGTTTTCCACCATCTACTGTTACCAGGCTTTGTAAATAGCATGCACTTGGGGTATGGAAACATTCAATATCAATTCAAGGTCAAAAGTTCCAATGCCACTGTCACTATGACTCAAGGAGGAAAAATTAATTCTGCACAATTGCATTAGTTCTACACCGTAGACATGGACCAAACTTTGTGGATAGCTTGCACTTGGGGTGGAGAAGAAGTCTATTTATTTATGGGGTCAAAGGTTAATGTTACTGTGACTAATTGAATAAGAATGGTTTCAGCTCAATAACTTCGATTCTACATCACACTCCTGGACTTAACTTTGGATATGGCTTTCAGCTGGAGTATTGTTGATGCCTATTGTAAAGTACACTGGCAGAAAAATTAAACTTTGTTTCTGCTCAGAAATTGCAGTTTTTTACTGTGTACTTTCACCAAATGTTTGGGATGGTTTACACATTGGGCAAGAAAGAAATCTGTTGTTTTGGGGATCAAAAAGGGTCACTGACTGAAAGAAGAAAAATGGTTTTTGCATAACATTAATTCTAGAGCACATACTTTGACCAGTCAGGCTTATCTCTAAAAGGTTTATTGATTTGAGTGGTCATGGTCATTGTAACGCCAAGAAAAGTTGGTTTTGCACAGTTTTCTTGAGTAAGTTCCTTGACCAATCTATGTGGGTGGCTTGGTGTATGTAGGGCAAAGTTTACAATCATAGTAAATCTAATAAGACATTTATGGTTGATACACAGTAAGCTTAATTCACCATTGCTTACTTTGACAAGTCAAGATCATTTGGACCAGTTGGTCAGTATTCTCCAACTTGTGATTAATTAGAGGAATATTAAACATGGGGTGGGTATTAATGTACTTTTTACAGTACTCATGTTTTTAATGATTTTTTTTAATGAATGGATAAATATTTCTTGTTAAATATATCCTTTATGATACTAGTTGATCGATCAGGATTAAACAGATAATAAAGTGATCTTAAACATCGGGGAGGTGAAACTTTCCTAAATGAGACATTTTTGGGACCAATAATTTCTGGCCATTGTAGAGTGGTGGTCAGGTTACTGAGGTTTCAGTAGTACAGTATAGACTCATTTTATAGTCAAGTCCAGCTGCAGAGTGCACATACCCAGATCTGCCATTGCATAATGACCTGGCAGATCTAGTTCTGTGCAGTTCAGATTAATCACTAGAACAAACAACACAGACCCTGATCTGTCACACATTATGTAGTGACAGATCATGGTCTGTCATTGCAGTTGAAATTGACTTATATGTGAGTACATATGTTATTAAAATGTCCTTATTGACACATGAATATGTGTCCTGTTTACAGAGGAGACTGGGTAACAGAGGGACCACTTTAGGAAAGTTTCAGTGTAATTCATTGATGGGATGTATAGAACTTTGGAAAGGACATTCCTTGGTAGATTCGTTACCTTGAGGGTTATTAAGTTTTTAATCTTTGTCTTATATAGTCAGTTAGCATGTAGTATTGCTGACCAATTTACAAACCAGTGATTATAGACCAGTTGTCAAGGACAATTAACCCTGTGGCTTGATATCATAGAATATCATTACATATATGAGGCATAAATGATGAAATGCTGAGTCAGTCTTGTATTTTATTACATGTAAGATTTTCCAGCACTGCACATGCACAATTTTTTTTTTCATACAATAGAGAAGCAGATGAATTCAAATGCAGGAACACCTGCCTTAAAAGACACCTCTGGACAAAGGACAAATGCAAATTTTCAATATGATGAATTTATTTATTACAGTTTCATACATTACAAATAAAAGTGTCTTTTCTTGAGATTTCAAGCATGGTTTGAATTATTATCTGTTCCCACTATAAAAAATCAATGTGTCTATTCAAAATTGGCAGTTATAATGCTGCTGACTACAGTGATTTTTGCCTTGTGTACATAAAAAAATGAATTTGTACTTGTATCTTTAATTGATGATAAGATTTGGATTTGGATTTTTTTTAACATAGCTTTAACGATTTTTCAGGCATATTGTCTGCACTCTGGCAGTTTATAGTGATGTCTAGCACTGGGACATCATGCTGCAGACAAGTATCATGATGTCCCACCTAGTTACATTATCCTGACACCAGGCCGACCAGTCCTAACACTAACGTTTTAATGCTGAGTGCCTAGCGAGGCAGCTGTTAGTACCATTTTTAGAAGTCTTTGATATGACTTGGCCAGGGTTCTAACCCACAACCTCCTACATCTTAGGTGGATGTTTTAACCACTAGGCCACCAGAGCAGTAATTAATGATAGGAACACAGATATATTTACTTCACTCTTTGTTTTACATTATATCAGTGACAACCAATGAAATATTGGCTAACATGCATTGTGGTTTGCCTTCAAATTTCCTAACCCAAATTATGCTTCTGTTGCTGAAAAATCACATTACACATCAGTTGACCTTTTTGTCAACAGTCAAAAAAATAACAGCTTAACAGTGATCTCATTAGATTGCCAACCAATCAGATTGTCAACCACCTGCTTGATTACATATTTAACTGTTCTGTCCATTCATGAGAAACAGATCTACACAAGACTCTGGCACCTTGTTAACTTGCTGTGTAAGATGTACAAGGTCAGATTGTTGATTAATTTTCACCAATTTCATTTAAATGCTAGATATAATACCAAAGATATAAGAAAGATGTTATGTGCAGATTTTGAAAAGAAAGTTTGGAATTCATTGCAGATAATAAGCTTGCAAAAAGGAGCAGAATGGTCAACATATTAATTATACAGTGAAGTTTGCCATCTTGTATTCATATTTCTTGACAAAATTTGGTGCACCTCAGTTTTTTACCCATGCCATGTTTTGACTTTCCATTGCATAACGTGGTATTGAAAGCCAAATCAGCCAGATGACCCAGGTTGACTTTGAGGTGGCATGAGTCTTTGAGACGGGTGATGTCAGAAAACCTCCATAAAGCCAGCCACAGTGTATGGGTAACAACAAACCTTTAAATGCTGTTCATGGGAGTCATAAAAGTTAACCATTATATAAATGAGGGAAGCAGAGTTCCTGCATGGGTCTGGAAAAGGTCTAAAATATGAAAATTGCTTTTCCAGGTCTTGAAAATGGCTGGAAAAAGTTTAAAATGATTAAAAAGTCCTTAAAACATTTTAAATTTTCTTTGTTATGGAAAAGGTAACATGACTGCTCATTTGGGAGAAGTTTTAATATCCAGGTAAAATCTTGTGGTTTATACTATGTCAGCTCTTAACATTTTACTTGCATTATTTAAGTATTTTAGCTTCATTAGATCAATAACCTTGTCACATTGTTTGGTCTGGAAATTTTTATTTTTTGGTCTGGAAAAGGTCTGGAATCTTGTTTCAGATTTGTGGAAGGAATCCAGCAGAGCGGCCCAAGGTGGCCGGGTGGTCAAAGGCACTTGCCTTTACCGATCACTCACACATCTCACCTCTGTCTACATATGTTTGAGTCTTGGCTTGGCCAGTATGGGTATGTGTGAAAGCTTGCCAGCAGCTTCCTATCTGTCAGTGGTTTTTCCCAGGATTTTCCTGGGTACTTCCTTCACCAAATATACTGGGTGCCATGTATAACCTATCATATGCTGAGAAAAGGTGTTAGGCCAACAAAAACGAACAATTATAAGTGAGGGAGCCTTGTACTGAGGGACTTGATAAAAAGAATATGTTATAATTCAATATAAAAACAAAGTATATTTATGAAATCTGATTATATCTGGTTTTCATTACCTAAGAATTTACTGTTGGTACTTATTTATAAGTTAAGTGCAAACACAAACATAGACCTTGATCTGTCATCTCATAATATGCAGGCATATCACAGTCTATGTGTGTTCTACTGATTACTCCTAGCAACTGTATGGACCTAGATCAGCTGGCACATTATGCAGTAGAAGACGTGTGTCTGTGCAGTTTACAATTGGACTTGTAAGTATATACAGTAAATTAAGTGAAATAATTCTTGTAACAATGGGGAAAAAAATAAATGTAAACAATTTATTAGGATTCACATGACTATACGTATGTTACAAAAAAGGGACAGTGGTATATAGAGTGGCATCAGAGTGAGGGATGACCGTAACATCATTTTTGCAACTTCACATTTTTGTGGGATATTTGCTTGAGAAGCTGTATTTAAATACAAAGCAGTTTTAATTTATGTAGTTTGGTTGGTTTATATTCATAGGTTCAGAGAGAAAAAATATTTTGTGATTTTTATTTTTGTATATACATTGAGACCACCAAAAAAGCAAATAATACAGTACAAAAAATTACGTTTGTACTGTATCAAGAAGAACCAACATCAGTCTGCAGCAGTACAGTTCTGACTATTATTATTTATGTATTAATAACCTATTTATGTCCGTGATGAAATTTAATTCCTTTTTAAACAAAATTCAATGATAACTTCATTTTTTTCAAACTTCTAACAAGAAAAGAACCACACCACCCGAATGCCCCCTCCCCAAGAAATTCAAATTGATGCATCAGCATTTGGGGATTTTTAGGACAGTGTAATGCAACATTAGTGTCATTTCAGGGCACTATAAAGGACCCATGCACACTGTTGGTTTGTTCATAAATTCATAATATACTTTGCTCAGTGTTTGGGGGGGGGGGGTCTTTCATCAATAGGCAGTGTGGTTTTGCTGCATTTAACACAAGGATGGTTAACTACATATTTGAAAGTTCATTATGTGAAAATTTTAATATGTGTCGCACATTCCATTAACTTGTGCAATGAAGGTCATTCTAGTTAATGCATATCCTTGGGGTGGGGGGTAGGTTCCATTTAGATAATTTCCCAAGTGCAAATTTAAAGATTTTTCTTTCAAGTATTCATATTAGGTGTCTCTATTTTTGTCATGTCATTAATTCATGAGATATCAAATTCCAGCTTTGTTATCTCTCTTTTTGTCATAGCCTTAATCGATGAGATCTCAATTTCCAGTTTTGTTATCTCTCTATTTGTCATAGCCTTAATTGATGAGATATCAATTTCCAGTTTTGCTATCAGTCTTTTTGTCTTGTCATTGATTGAACAGATATTAATGACCAAATTTTTTAAATCTCATTCAAAACGCTCATGTACTTGATTGGAAACAAATCACATTGGAGTGCACCACAATTCAAGTCTTGCCAGAGTTGTGTCCCTTATAACCCAGAATAACCATATGCAATCGCGTTACGTTTAACAACTAGTAGACACCGCCTCAGTGATCAAGAGAAATACAGTCACTGGCAGTTTTCTACTCCCTAGCTCTGTTTTTCTTTTTTCTTTTTTTTTTCTTTTTTTTTTTTCTTTTTCATATTTTCTTACGATTTTCACCTGAAACCGAAACACGTAGAAAGGAGGGTGCAACAATGACCACGGAGCTGGCTTTTAACAGCAGCAATTGTTATGTATGAATGTTCCATCAAAGATATGACTCGTACATTGTAAGCAAAAAAAATATTATCTTTAAAGCTCAATTTATAAACTAAATATAAAATATAACATCCAAACTAGGACGAAAAAGATAC
>JAECUM010001965.1:0-16099 GCA_016617855.1 Megalonaias nervosa
CACAGAATCTTGTCTTGAATGATATTATTTTAGTCGATATTAATGTCGTTGAGAATGCGCTGAGTATGAATAAATCGCCGTGGACGTTAGGATACGCTATAACGATTCACTCATCACAGGGGTTAACTATTTCCGATACAAATATCTGGATTATAGATGATCGGATTGAATGGTCGAATTTAGTCTATCTCGCAGTTTCTAGAGTCAGAAGAATATCTCAACTACATAGGGTTATTATGAATTTTACAGAAAATAATGATCAAACTGTTAATAATGACGTAATAAGAAAAAAACTATCTGGTTATAAGCAATGTGACCAAAAAAATAATCGTGACTTTGATATTGATACTGAATTTATTATAACACTAAAACAACGACAGAATAATCATTGTACAAGCTGTAACTGTAATATGTTATGGCAATATTCGAATAATAATCCAAGACAATATACCGTAGACAGAATTAATAGTGATCTTGGTCATACGCGTGATAATGTGATGCTGACCTGTGTTGAATATAATCGACGTAGAGGTTCTGGTTATGTAATTGTATGTGGTGGTAATTGTGTGTCTTTAGGAATTACTTGTAATTGTTCACGCACAAATCCACGTTGAGGAGCAGTAGAATCCAGTCTGTAGATTGGAGGTCTACCAGTGGATCTAACCACACTAGAAATTGTATGTGTAGTCACACTCCATATAGGATCGGTTGCTCTTTTTTACCACCTTCAAGTTCACCAGGTTCATATAAATATCTTACAGTTACATTACCTAATACTGGTTGAGGTTGATGTCTGTCATTGCTACGGGGTATATATTTTTTGTGATCGCATTAGAAGGTTTCATGGAAGTTGAACGAGTAATTTCGTTATTTAATGCAGCTATCACATTTGGTAACCTTACAACCCATTCACGAGATCGCTCGCCGGATTTAAAGTCAGTAGATATTTCTTTTGCGTATTGGTATCCAAATAACCGCTCAGCAAGTGTTCGATTAAATCGTTCAACCATTGCCTGATCACGATGAATTTCAGTATGTCCTCGTCTGATTTTAACGTTATGTTTTTTCATCAACGATAATACTGTACCAAGAAATTCTTTGCCAGGGTCAACCTGTAATAACTGTGGCCATCGCAAAGGTCCTCGCTGATAAATTCGTTCAAACGCAGATGAAACTTCAGACGCTGTCTTTGTTGATAATGGTTCAGCTTCTTTATATCTACTTGCAATGTCAACGACAGTTAATGCGTATTTGTATGTGCGTGATTGACGTTTACCAATTTTAATAGTATCGTGTGGTAAAAACAAAATATCTGCTTGATGAACCTCATTGGGGACGCTGACATCAAAATGTGCATACTGAATTTTTTTAGGCGGTGGTAGATAAATTTGCCATATTGCCTGTCGTGCTAACCAAGCTGCAGCAACAGAACGTGAGACTTTTGCTGCTTCAGATAATTTACTAATAGCTGATCTACCTCTCCAATATCCTCTTGGGCTATAATAAATGGATTCCATTATAATATTTATATAATTAATTACCAGCCTCTAACATTATTTTACCTTTCATGGCAGATTTTACTAGAAAACTAGCTAATTTATCTCTGACAGATTTATTTGGTATAGAATTTAATGCATGAATCAATTTTACATCTGCGAGATGCCTTTGTTGTAAATCTTTACTTTTATACGCAACGTCATGAACATGACACGCTTTATCAATCTTATTTACTGGATGTTCTCCTGGTCTTGGTTGATCTTGATTATCAAGTCGGATATCAAGTCGAGTTCCAGGACCGCAATAATTATATCCTGGTAAGTGTTTTTCCCCCGGATATTTAGCCCACGGAGTTCCTGGTAATTTTTCTAATAAAGCTGCTATATCTCCACCTGTCTTTGTTTTGACAAATTTGTATTTCTTCGTGCCACATTTAACGCATTTGCCCGTCAGAGCACGTCGTTTATTTTTTGTTGTTATTGCAGTTAATTCAGCAGTGGGTGTAGGAATTTTACACCGAACACAATATAGACTCATATTATTTATTATATGGATATAATTGACTTTTCGGCGACACGAAAACAGGAGCCAGTGAAGCATCACCCAGCATTACCAAATTCGATAAGGATGATTATAATAGGTCCATCTGGATCGGGTAAAACACAACTATTATTAAATTTAATAATGCGGTGGTTAAATGGAGTAAATTGTATTTAGTAGCACCATCCGTAGATGATCAACACTGTTACGAAGTACTTAAAGATTTTAATGAAAATGCAAAATTGCTGAATGAAGACGGTGATGATGTTGTTGATTTTATTACCGATATTGATGAGGCTCCATCTGTAGATGACCTAGATGGATTTATTAATAATTTAGTGGTGTACGATGACGTTATGTTGGACAGACAAACAAATCCAGCTAGAATATTTTCTCGAGGTAGACACAAGAATACAGATGTTATATACGTCACTCAGCGATATACACAAATATCTAAAGTGATCAGAGACAACTGCAATATTTTAGTAATGTTTAATGGAGTAGATAATTATACTTTACAGAATATTTATTATACTTGGTGTTCAGGGGATATGGATATGATTAAATTTAAAAACTTTTTGCTCAAGCACAAGCTGTTCCGTTCGGATTTATTACAATAAATCTACATGATCCAAGATCTAGATATCGTATAGGTCTAGATAAAATCTTTGGTTAATTACAGCAGCAGGCAAGGTGACTGACAAAAATTGAGTGACCCGCGAGTAAACTAAACGCATTATAACATAAAAAACAAAAAGTCAAAAATAAAATAACAAAAATGAGCTAATCCAAACGATTTATTATTCGTTTTTCAAACTATACGGTAATAATAAAAGTTAGGAGGTTCGGTTTAGCATTATTGACCTTATTTTTCAGCCTCTGTAGGAACCTTTATTTTTGTAAAATAAGGTCTCAGCCAAGTGGTCTGTTCACCTTGCCTGCTGCTAAACTCCTTTGAACTTACTGACAGCACATCAAAGACAAAGGTTATTTTCATTACAAAGCAAGCTGACCTCGGAAGCCGAATTTGGACACTCTGAAGTCGTTTTTTTTTTTTTAAAAGGATATCAATACAAAGTTATTTTATTGCAATGCAAGCTGACCTCGGAAGCTGACTATGGATTCTTTTAAGTGAGCCGATTTTTTAATTTTTTTTTTTAATATACAAAGATGGCCGAGATATGGAAGCTACTTTGGTTCCTTTTCACCGGTATTCACGGGAATTTTGAAAATAAATTCAAA
Organism: Megalonaias nervosa; assembly: GCA_016617855.1. Lineage (NCBI taxonomy): Eukaryota > Metazoa > Mollusca > Bivalvia > Unionida > Unionidae > Megalonaias > Megalonaias nervosa. The sequence continues at coordinate 3,280 of JAECUM010001965.1, forward strand.
CAATGGAACCATTTTTAAAGTGACACACTATAGTGCTTTGTGCATGGACATCGATGACCCAGCACTGCCCAGAAGATTTGGAGAAAATAAAATCATGTGATGAATTCGTGAAGGCCAGAAGAGAAGCAGATGATTTCACTGACAGTACGAACATTAATATGGATGAAATTCTAGTGTACTTTGATTGCATTCCTGGATGGACTGACGATAAGATGGGGGTCAAAAGTGTGAGAATTAGCAAGACTTGTGCAGATTTGAAAAAATCTGACTTTAGTCCTTGCAGTTTCTGCTTCAGGTGGTTGTGTTGCCTCTAACAATTTTTCAAGGTATGAGAAAGCTAAAAAAAACATTCATGTACCGAAATTATGGATCATACATGTGCAGGAAAAGGGTTGTGTTGATGAGATGCTGCTGCAGTGGATTAAAGAGTTTTATCTCAAGTACAGAGTTTTATATTTTTTAAAACAAAATTTCAGTTGGAGTGCATTTTCCAACAGGTAATTTTCGAGTGATTTAAAAGATGTCCCACAACTAAGGACTCGAAAAAAATGATGTGTCCCTGAATTGCAGTGCACAAAAAAATTACTTTAAAAATTAATTTATGGTGTCCCAACAAATACGCTGTCCCAACATATACGGTAAATATGGTAAAATAAAAAAATAAAGGTAACACATGTAATATCTTTATATGTATGTAGGGCATTTTACAGCACCTCAGCTCAACCAAAGGTAAATTTCCAAAAACATAAAATGAATTGCAAAACCTTTTTTTAAAAAAAGAAATGAAATACAATGTACAAGATAAAATATAAAACATAAAGATGTTAAAATTCTTTAAAATAAATTTTAAAAAATAAAGATAACACATGGAAAATACAGGAAGAGTAGTAATAACAAGATTTTCATGATGGTTGTCATAGCCATACTGGACGCAAGATGGGCACCATTATTTTAGGACCAACTTGATATGTATTGTGGCGAAAACACCAAGAGAATATGGCAATCCATTCAAGATAATTAGTGATAACACAACAAGACATCAGAGCAGCATTATTTCATTCAGGACAAACTAGACATCAACATTTATGACAACTACATGTCAATATGATTTTTATTTGTTAGAAGCAGTGATAACAAGATTTTCAAGCTGCCAAGGTAACCATAATGGATGTCATATTGGATCAATTTTCATTTAGGACTAACTAGTGAGATGCTCCTGGGATTTTATCGTAAGGGGGGATTTCCCCCTTGTCCCAAAAGTAATGGGGGAATAGAACAAAATTGAGGGGGAGGAGGAAATAGCCATACTTCACTATTTACATAACACTTCAATATCCATCTCTCTTTCTTCCTTGTCCACTCTGTAAAAGCCCTATTAAAAATCAAAATCTTTACAAGAAGTTGCCTCTAGTTGTATAAGCATTAATCTGTTCATTGTTTCTCAGCTTAATCGGTTTTATATCTGTGTATGAATATTGTTCAGTACTGAGCACACCCTTTCACAGTTCACAGTGATTTTTCACTAACATAAGCTCTGCCAAAGTCCAACTTTCTTGAATTAGTACTCTACTGACTACTATACTAGATTCACTATTCTGTAATGATGTATTAGGATTTTAAGTCCATTAATGCTATAGTCTACTTGTTCAAACATAGGTATTTTAATAAAATAAATATCTTTACTTTTTAATTTCAATTTTAGATTCTTATTTATTAGATTTATCATAACCTTTTTATTAGGGCTATATAGTTTTGTAGCACATGATTCCTACTGGGCTAAATTATGACTAGAAAAGAAACAAAAAGTGCACTCTACTTGTAAATTGTTTGGATTTTAATTTGACTTGTTTGTGTGCCTTTTCTACATTTAATTTCACAATACCGCTGAAATCAGGGGTTGACCGTCATGCTGTCTGCTTTGGTCCATTCAGCATGTACATCAGATTTGAATTTAATGCCATTTTTGGGGGTTCAAAATCACTCACTGGCATATTCCTTAATACTTTCCTGGCTCATATAATCCGATATACATCCTGACTTTAAAAATAAATTGCCTTTATTACTATGATCAGCCAGTATTTGCCAAACTAAATCGACATCTATAGATGAACAACGCTAGGAATCTGCCATTTTGAGTCTTCTCAATAGCTCGTATTATAAACAGGCATTTATAAAACTTCCTTTATGCAAGGTTCAAACTTCGACACAATGCTTGTTATGGGGCCCAATGTGCTAATCAAATTTGGATTAACAATCATTCATGTTAACCCGAAGTAACCAGATGTGTCAACAGTTATGACAAAATACATGTCACGACAACTGCTTAAATATTTTTACCATTTCTACAACTACTTTAAAGGTGAACGGCTGAATAAAGTTGTATACTGCATAGAGTACATTTTCATATGCACAACTTGAAATTAATTTGTGGGAGTTCTTGTGCATCACCACTTTCCAAGTGTGCAAATTCATACAAATTTTGCATGAATCACGCTATCGCGCACCCGGAGGCATCTCTGAATAAACTAGTAGTCATGATAAGAATACTTCTGGTTGAAATCTCATATCCACATGACTTTCTGTTATGGATGACTAGCCATAACAAAAGATTTTAAGATGGCTGCTATGGTGGCAACGGTTGATACCAAATATTTTTATATACGGTAGGAACAACTAGACATCATTAGAAGTCTTTTCGGGAAAACCCCATGTCAACATGACCATCCATGACCAGTAGAACTAAAATTGCCAAGATATTTTCAAAAAAGGTTTGTTAAATTCAATTCTGTGGGTTTTGAAGAAGAGATTTAAATATTTCTTTATTTTGAGCAATGGTGGCTATATTTCACAATGGATTGGAATTATTTGTATCAAATTTAAAAATCTAAAGCCAGGATACCTTCTGTCCAATTTGATCATAAATTCTGCTCAGTGGGTTTCTTTTAAAAGATGTTGCTTAAAGGTTTCTACTATTTTAGTAACAGTGACCATTTCTGAGTATGGATCAGCATCATTCTGTACAAATTTGAAAGCCCTTCCTGCCAGGATGCATCATTCTGTACAAATTTTAAAGCCCTTCCTGCCAGGATGCATCATTCTGTACAAATTTTAAAGCCCTTCCTGCCAGAATGCTACCGTATTTCATATTATTTTTTGTACATGAAAAAATAATTATTAATTTCAGTGTACGAAAAATTATATGTAAATTAAATAATTATCAGTTTGTGGTACTGACTGTGTATGAAAAATAAAGGGATCATACCCAAACAAGTTCTATGGAACACATGCTGCTCAACAACCCAATGGTAAAAAAAACGTACAAAATAAACATATATTTTCTGTCTCATTTTGCTCTCAACTCAAGAATCCAATTATAATAAAAATAAAAGTACTCAAAAAGATTTTAGTTTTGAGAGAGAGAGAGAGAGAGAGCACAATGTCTCTAAGCAAGCTCGTCTGCATTTAGAGCATACTTTGTAGCTGTTATGTTGTGTACTGTTGGCAAAATGATTTAGATGGCCTGAACATGTATGGGTATTATTTACTGGTAAATTGTATACAATGATTAGACCAACAAGTAGGTCACTGCATTTTTTTTTCTTTTTCTGTCTGCTGTCTGACAAAAAAAGCGGAGACCTACTTATAGGTCTACGCAATGATCTAAGTCCACATTGTCAAGAACTAAGTGCAGCTTGTATTCTTACAGCAACAACTTCATTTTCAAATTACAATAAAAAAAATATAAAGAATTTAAAAGCACATTTTAGTTAATGCGAGCATGTGTTTTTGTGTGTGTGTGTGTGTGAGAGAGAGAGAAATGTTGTCAGTGTGCAAGACCGTATTTATTCAGGGCAGTTTTTAATTGTAGCTTTTGCAAAGAGAAAAAAGACTATTTCCAGTTACCTGACAATTGTGATAATCCTCATGTATTAGTATAATTATATTCCATTATCAATAAACACCATTAATCAACAATTCATTCTTGCTTTAATTATGATATACATTGTTACAATGACCACATGGCTATGCAGTGTTATTTACACATTAATTAAATATGCATAGAGCTTTGGTTATTCCAGTTGAAACCAGATAGAGGGCAAGATTCGACAAGAGGTCAAATCAGCGTGGCTGCCAGTAGGGAAACGAACTCTCTTTAGGGAAATGAAAATCTGTCAATGTGCTATCGAGGCCATTGTCCATACAGCAGATGTTGTAAAGATCAGCGATCACACATTTACTTGTTATTCGAACTCGCCAATAAAGAAAACAATAGAGGGGTATACAGTAGAATAGATTCGTAATAAAATGTTAATTATATCCAAGTCAAAACAGTACAAACACTTAAACGACTATAGGTAAGAATCGATTTAACGGAGTCCATGACTTTCAAATTGACGACAGAAAATGACAAGATTTTTAAAATTCATAAGACTAGTTCATCATTGATCTGTGGTCTTCACTTCAGCATGTACTCAGATATAATTTTTGTTGGATAAGAAAACATCACTGGGCTTCCGAACTCATTTTAAAACACACATGGTGTTTTGTTACAGTGATGGACTTAATAAGAAGAACTAAGTAACGATAATTAAGGATTATGTTCTGTGAAGGCCTTTGTGCAGTTGTTAATAACACCAGCAGATGTTGTAATGACAATATGAGAGCTTATGCATCAATCATTGTATTTTCTTAGCAACATCTCATTATTAATTTTTGCAAAAACCAAAATGGCTATATGGTATCTTTGATCTTTTTTGCAAACTTAAATCTTCTTAGTAGAAATGTTATGTCCAATAATTTAAAGGATTTTTCGAAAAATACAAAGTGATATGTATGAAAAATATGACGCATTTAAATAATTATTAGTATGATAACTGGATTGTGTATGAAAAATCAAAGGGTACGAAAAAATACATGAAATACGGTATATGCCATATTTTGATCAAAACTGGTCTGGTGGTTTTTGTGAAGGAGTTTAAAATAGCAATTATTGATGGATGCTTAATACTGGGCCATACCATAAGCTTATATGACCTTAAGGCCTGTTGAGATGCATATGCTTATTTGGCATTAAGGCCTGGTGAGATGAAACCTAAGGTAAATAAACCCTTCCAAACATACGTAAACACCTACTCCAACAAGACATCATTAAAGATGTGGACAGAGACACGCAATGCAGGACCATACCATAAACTCACATGGCCTTATGGCCAGGTGAAATCAAAGTTGCTAAACCTTGACAAGAACCATTCCATGCAAATGTAAACATGTACTCCAGCAAGATATAGCAAACAGGGAATATAAATGTCATATATATTAGGATACAACGTATTATATTTCAACATCTATGAATATGTGAGAAAATTATTAGAAGAAAATCAAGTATCCTGTGAAAAGTATTTGATATAAATTTCAAGTTAAAATTCTAGATGTGTGCTTGCAAAAGAAGTGTCTTTACAGCAGGCAAAATGTCAAACTCCCAAAAGTTCAATAATGTGTTAAAAAATTTTTTATGATTGTTATAACTGCCTGAAAATCTAATCATGACATATACATAAAAGCATAAATAAATCAACCAAAACTTAATTGCAGTTAATTTAATAAATTTAACTGAATATAAACTGGACAGACAGATAAAAGGAACAGCTAACACTATATGTCCTGACCAAATTGATGGTGTTGCAACAGAAAATAAATTACAAACTGTTTATTGTGGGAAAATAAAAAAGCCTGACAATAAGAATGAACAGTTCTTGCCATGTATTCTTACCTTGTGAGCATTGCGTCTGAAGAAGGCCTTGCATGACTCACAGGAGACAGCATTAAAGTTGTAGCCAAGGGCACGGTCACCACAAACCAGGCAGGTCTTGTCTTTCTTCAGGCCAAGGCTGGACATGAAGGGATGGGCTGAGTCAGGGCTCTGTTGTTGCTCCTGCAGGAAGAAAAGAAACACATCATCAGTATAAACTGACACTTTTAAACCACTACAACTGGACAGTTCAATGGTATACATGCTTCCTTTGCATGTCTACAGTCCTGGGCTCAAGACCCCAAGTTAGAATGTGTGAGAGCAGGTGGCTGTCCATGTTACTCTTCATTTGCCCAACTTAGGGAACTTCACTGGCTTTGTGGTCAGCAATTCTGGACTAACTATCAGTGGGTTGTGGGTTCAAATCCTGATTTGACATACCCTGACTGACTTTTGCTTCAGCAAAATGTAGTCTTTCATGCACTGTTGTGCCATTGGACACTAATGAATAAGTCAATCAAATGCCAAGCATGCAACGATGATTTAGTTTACAAGAAAACAATTTCAAACCTGATAAATCACCTGAAATTCAAACTCCGACTCACAAAGCAATCAAAATGGCAAAAATGTTCCAAACTGAAACCACTTGACTGGAAGACCCATCAGAAAATGCTTCTATCCTGAGACAGGTAGCTGAGGGCAGTGATAAGAACATAATGAAGAGAATAAATTACTACATCATGAAACTGCAGAATTTAAGACCCAACAATCAAATAGAACAGGATCTTTGGAAGAAAAAAAAGTCAAACCAAAACAATCAACAAGCTTGCTGAACAACTTTCAAATATTAAGGTAAAATCTCAATTCCTACTGAAAAAGTAACCAACCCATAAAATGCAACCTGTGCCAGTCATTGAATTGCTGCTTAATCACTGAAGAGGAAAATAATAAACTGAAGGATAAAGTGAAGCATTTGAATATGAAGATAATTTGCTAACAGAAAATAAAAATTAAAATATGGTTCTGTTGCTATGGAGCCTGAAATTCTCTTGTCAATAATGAAAGACAATAAAATCGTGAAAACTGAAATTGTAACAGTGGTGAAAGAAGAGTTTGAAAGTTAAGAAAAAATATGACGAAGGTAATGAAAACCAATGAAAAACACATGGCAGTTGATGATATACTAAAGTCAATCAAACCAGAGACTCAAACATAAACCAGTAATATGGACAAGTCTGTAAAAAAATGAAACACTGCAAGCTATTAACTTTACTAAGAACTTAAAATCCTTCTTATGTCTCAAACTCCTCTGGGAAAAGAAATCATACAACTAAAAATCTAGTCACAAAAAATATTGTTCATGGTAGCCATCGTTGCTCTAACATTAGCAGTGAAAATCTTGGCTCTATAAACACAAAGTACTCTAGTCAAAGAGATAAAAATCTAGCCACTCACAAAATCAGGAAATATCCACAAAACCAACACTACTGATTAGTGTCACTATCATTAGATATCATATGTACTCACTCATAAGTTGAGTCAAACTGCAAACAACCAAGATTCAGATCTGCTGTAGCATAATATGTCTACAGATTAGGACCTATGTTGTCTATTCTACTGATTACTCCTAAAAAAATGCACATTAATTCATGAATTTAACCTAAAACAACTGAAATTTTCTTGCCAACTTTAACCCTGAAAATATGCCATATTAGCAGTCATGAAAGACTTTATATTGCAACCAACATTGAATGTTTTCATTTCCAGATATATGTATGTGGTTTTATAATGGAATGTCCATTGCCATCTTTCAGTTTTTATCACCTTCAGTAACTTTGGCCATTGCTAACATCAACACAGACGTTGATGGATTTCCACTAAAGACAAGATGATGGCATATGTTTAAAAACTGTTCCTCTGTATATGCACAGGGATTAATTTCAACAGAACAACAGATTAAATTATCCTGCTTTTTGATGAGATCAGACTGTGTTGACTTGGATAAAATACAACTTACACATTGCATGCTGAAATAAATTCTTACACAAAAGTAACCCCAAAAAAAGGTAGGGTCAACTAACCTCAAGTTATACACAGTTACGAGTCAGAATTTTTCTGTTGTCCACTGCAATATTAATTATATGCTTTACTCCAATAGTCCTCCGAGTAGCCGAGTGGTCTAAAGCACTCACCATTACGGATCACTGCCATCTCACCTCTGTCTGCTTGGGTTTGAGATCTCTGGCTCGGCCAATGTGGGCATACGAGAAAGCTTGCCGGTAGCTTCATGTTGGTTGGTGGTTCTTTCCAGGGTTTTCCCCGAGTTCTACCTCCACCAGTTATACTGGCTGCCATGTATAGCCTATCTTGTGCTGAAAAATGGTGTTAAACCCATAACAACAACAACACAATACTCCAACATTCGGAACCCTGCTACTCATCAGTATCTTGGACACTGTTGTTGTTGTGGTGGGCTTAACACCATTTTTCAGCACAGGATAGGTTATTCATGGTGGCCAGTATAACTGACTCATTTTTTGGTTTGGTCTGGTTTGATGCTTTATGGCACAGCAACACAGGTAGGTTATTTAGTACCAAGGCAATTTAAGTAAAGTGTCTCGCCCCAGGATACACCATGGTAGCTGACCCAGGCTGGTCTAACGGTCGGATTCAAACCTGCATCCTTTAGGTCATGAGTCCCGTACACTAACCACTAAGCCACCGCAGCTCCCTAACTGGCTGAGGAAGAATCCAGGAAAACCCTGAGAAGAACCACCAACCAACGAGAAGCTACTAGCAAACTTTCTCACATACCCACATAGGACAAGTCTGAGATTCAAACCCCTTTGGACTGAGGCAAGATTTTGCACAAACTTTTTCATGTTTTTATGCTTTAAAAATCATGAGACATACCTATATGCTAACACTTTCATGTTTGAGTATGGAAAGGTAATTTGTTTGAGACAATTTGATTTTCAATGAAAATTCTCATACAAAACCCACCAGAAGCTGTTGCTAAAGGTATCTGCAGTTTACCTGTCCTGTATACAATCAACCAAGTTTTCTAAAGGTTTCAACACTAATTAATACCATAAAAGTTTTTAAAATGAATATTTAAGAAAACATTTGACTGGACAACCAAAGTAGGTGGTCTGAGCAAAACACATAAACATGTATTACAAAACAATTTGTAAATAACATTCCACAAGATATTAAATCAGCTCCAAGCATCTCTTCTTTCCACAAGAGCTGTATTAGATGGATGAAATCATACAAAATGGCGTACTTATTAAACTACACATTACATCACCCACCTGAGTGCTTCATTTTCATTTCTGCAGCAAGGTAGCATTTACATGAATATTTTATATACTCTGTGTGTGTGTGTGTGTGTGTGTGTGTGTGTGTGTGTGTGTGTGTGTGTGTGTGTGTGTGTGTGTGTGTAAACATATCATTATCTTGTTGTTGTTTTTTTATACATAACAGAGGGCCTCAAGGTAGATTATTAGTTCTCATCTGTAACTAATTGAGTCACCATCTGAAAATAAAGTCTTTATTATTAGTAGTACATAGTAGTATTACATTCATCTCTGACACTGTCATCATGGATTCCTGATGCATTTCAAATTATTGCTTTTCAAACATCTTTCAATGCTCCATATACATCCTAGTCTGGAATATCATCAAAACAAACTGTCCATTTTTCAAACACAAATTACCTTTCAAAACATTATCAAATGTGAATTTGCCTTGTAGTTGCATCTGAATGCCAATCAGTAGGGAAAAAAAAAAAACAGAATTTTACTTTTCTCATTTTTGTCTGTGGGTGTAAACATGTCTGTTTATTTCTACTCAGTGTGCTAGAACATTAACACATTGTCATTCAAGATGTAATCATTACAGGTATTTACACCACACTGATAGGCAGCATTTTTTAAGGAAGATGGTTTAACCATTCAAGCTAGCCCTGATTATAAGATGGATTAACCATTCAGGCTACCATTAGCCCTGATTACAAGATGAATTAAACGTGTAAGCTAGCCCTGATTACAACACGAATTAACCACTGAAGCTACTGGTAGCCCTTATTATAAGCCAGATTAACCATTCAAGCTATCAGTAGCCCTGATTAAAAGATGGATTAATCATTCAAGCTACCAGTATCCCTGATTATAAAATGAATTAACCATATAAGCTAGCTGTGACTAAAACATGGATAAACCACTGAAGCTACTGGTAGCCCTGATTAGGGGGTGTATTAACCATTCAAACTATCAGTACCCCTGGTTATAAGATGGATTAACCATTCATGCTAGCCCTGATTATAAGATGGATTAATCATCTAAGCTAGCCCTGATTATAAGCTGGATTAACCATTCAAGCTACTGGTAGCCCTGATTATAAGATGGATCAACAATAAGCTACTGGTAGCCCTGATTATAAGCTGGATTAACCATTCAAGTTAGACCTGATCATACAATGGAGTAACCATTTAAGCTAGCCCTGATTATTTGATGGATTAATCATTTAAAATAGCCCTGATTATAAGATGGATTAACCATTCAAGCTACCAGTATCCCCGATTATAAAATGAATTAACCATATAAGGTAGCCCTAATTAAAACATGGATTAACCACCAAAGCTACTGGTAGCCCTGATTATAAGGTGTATTAGCCATTCAAGCTATCAGTAGCCCTGGTTATAAGATGGATTAACCATTCAAGCTAGCCCTGATTAAAAGATGGATTAATTATTGAAGCTAGCCCTGATTATAAGATGGATCAACAATAAGCTACTGGTAGCCCTGATGATAAGATAGATGAACCATTCAAACTAGCTCTGATTATAATATAATAGAATAAGCATAGACATGATCTAAAACAATTTAAAGTTTGTATGTCCAGTGTTTCTTTTTTGGTAAACTTTTATGACACATATTAAACAATACATGTACTTTACTAATACCAGTGTATATTTGGGACCAACCATTTTATTGGGGGGGGGGCTAGGATTTTTTTTTAGGAAAAAAATCTGGACCTCAAATTATTTGAAACGAATAACCTTGCTCTAATTTGCAGATAAAAAAGAACTACTCTATTCATCATATTAGTTTAAAAAATGATCTTGCTCAGAAGAAAAATAAATAGCCTCATCTAAATATAGCATTTCTCAAAATAAATCCGACCACTCCAGTGGCCTAAATAGTTAGAGCATCCACCTCAGATGTGGGAGGTTGCTGGTTCAAACCCTGGCTGAGTCATACCAATGACTTATAAAAATGGTACTAACAGCTGCCTTGCTAGGCTCTCAGCATTAAGAGGTTAGTGTTAGGACTGATCAGCCTGGGGTCAGGATAATATGATATGACTGAAATATTATTAAAGCTATGTTAAAAATCCAAACCACACAGACACACACACACACACACAGAAACACATACACACACAATAAATCCAATAACAAAAGAAAGGTTTGAAGTAGATTCTGCTCACAAGTATATCTGGATGAGAAAAGCCTGTAGTTATGGGTTTCTAATATAAACCCTAAAGTCTATCAATCCTTAGTGTTTTCGGACTATTTCAAGTCAGCAGGTATCGTTTCAGTTAGGCCACACACTCTACGTGGCTAGTGTTGTGACAGTTCCGCACTGACTGGTCGATGGCTCATGCCAATCACTACCTTGTTGAAGGGTCAATTCTTACATTGTGGGGCATTTTTACACAAGGAAAAGTATTAAATGATGGTAATGAAAAGTGAATCACACTCTAATAACAAAATTCCATTTATTGTTTTTGTTTAAACAATATTATCTGCATAATCCTCTCTAACTCCAATCTTCATGTCATACTTGTATCAAACTCATCAGAGTCCATCACTTAGATGCTGTTCCTTGTTCAATACAGGATAAAGGGAAGCAACTGACACATGAAAATATATTTATAGTACCCCATTTTATATATTCCTCAGACTGCACTCTTGGCTTAGAGTTAAGAGTGTCTGCCTCGGATGTGAGTTTGAACTCCTGCCAAGTCATAGCAAAGACTTGTAAACATTATACTAACAGCTGCCTTGTTAGGTGCTCAGCATTAACAGGTTAGTGTTAGGACTGGTCAGCCTGGTGTCACAATAATGTGACTAGTTGGGACATTATGCTACGTCTCTGCAGCATGATGCCCCAGTGCTAGACATCACTATAAACTGCCACACTGCAGACATCGTAGCGATAAGACTGAAAAATTGTTAAAGCTACGTTAAAAATCCAAAACACACACACACATACATATATTCATCATTCACTTGATGGCAGGCAAGGATATAATTCTGTGTTAAGAAGTGCAGAGTTAAAATTGGTCCAACCCCATATATCATTCTACTGCAAAGTCCTTTGCTTTTGCATTTATTTTGGGTAAGGATGCAAAGTAAAAAATGTTCTTAAAGTATTTTCTTCGCTTTCATTACCTACCAGTATAACCAGTCAATTTCAAGGCAGGTGCCCTGTGTACTGTATTTACCATATATGTGTATATACCGTATTTGTTGGAACACCATAAATTAAATTTTAAAGTAATTTTTTGTGCACTGTATGTTCTGGGACACAGTTTTTTTTAATTGTAAGTTATGAGACACATCTTAAATCTTGTAGATAAACCTGAACCACTGCAAACATCAGATTTGTGAACTGCCATCAAGCATACATCTGACTAACCTGTTCAGTTTACTTCTCATGTCAAGTGAATAGGAGCTGTGGAGGTTCAGTGGTTGGAGTGCTGGATTCACAACCAAAAGGGTGTTGGTTTGAATCCTACCATAGGATCAGTCTGTATCTGCTATCATTGTGTGTTCTTTGGGCAATTACTCTAATGCCCTTAGCAGTGTTGCTGTGATGTAAAAACACCAGCCAACTCAATTTTGCATAGACTCTTATTTGTTGATGCACAATGCACAGGCAGATCTGAGTCAAAGCTTATGACAGTACGGTATGTGTTAATGTCAGTTCTTCTTAATTCGACTCATTAGTTGTGTAATTTGAGATGTGAGTTGGAGGGTTTGTTTGTTTGAAATGAACCAGT
>JAECUM010001966.1:0-67940 GCA_016617855.1 Megalonaias nervosa
GTGTAGAACTTTGTTTCAAATCCTAATTAGGAAGGGTTAAAGTCTTTAAAACAGGACCAGCTGCTGGAGCTTGCCACACATTATTTTGTTTTGGAAGTTAAAGCATCTTTGGTAAAAAAGAAAATAAACAATACTTTGATCAAGTATTTGGTGGAAAATAAATATTTTTTTTTTATAAAAGTGCTTTGGGTTTGATTAGTAAGTTTCTATATGACTCTGAAATGAAATTAAAAGAACTGAAACTTTAAAAAATCAGATGGAAATGGAGTTTTAAATAACCTTCAGCATCAAAACGAAATTATGGACATCCAAAACCGGAAAGAGAAAGAGAAATACATATGAAGAATGAAGAAAGACCAATGCAATGGTTAAAAGAGGAAAGGGGGAGAGAGAAAGAGAACTACAAATGAATAAAGAAGAGAGAAAGAAAGAAAGATAAATGCAAAGAGAAAAAGGGAGGTAATACAGATGCAGAGAGAAGAAAGAGAAAAACAATCCAAATTAAATGAATTAGAACTGGCAGGCAGAAAGCCCACCCCACCCCCTCCCCTTACACACAAGATCAGGTTTCGATGTTACCAGAAATATAAGGTTAGTACCCACTTTTCAAGAAAAAGAAGTAAATCAATATTTTCCTCCTTTTGAGAACCTTGTGAAGATTTGCAATGGCCAAGAGAGAATTGGACTCTATTTTTAAAAAGTGTACTTATTGGCAAAGCTCGAATAGTCTACTCTTCACAGTCGGTACAAAAAAGTGCTGATTTTGATGTGGTTAAGGGATATATCTTGAAGGGTTATGAGCTGGTATCAGAGGTCTATCGACAAACCTTTAGGGATTGTAGAAAAGAAACTGAAAGAAAGAACAACTGTTTGAACGCTGGTGCTCAGCCAAGAACGTTGATCAAGATTACGATAACCTCAGACAGCTCATGGTAGTTGAAGAGATTCAAGAATTGAATCCATAGTGATATCAAGACCTATCTTGATGACTGAAAGGTAGAGACTTTGGAGAATGCAGCTTGAACAGATGGTGACTATTCCTTGACTCACAAAGTTTAATTTGGTGAAGAAAAAAAAATCTCAGTCTCATGCGAGTACTTCCAAATGTTTTTATTTCTAAGAGGTCAAAGTCACGGTCATGTATTGATTGCAATTCATCGGTTGGGTCTAACAATCTTCAGTCTGGTTTTATTATGGAGAATTATTAACCATTCATGTCGAAAGGTTCTATATCACTTATTGTTGATTCTGCCAAACCTATCCATAATAAAAGCTTAAGGGACACGGGATCTACTCAGTCCTTTATTATCAGGTACTTTGCCTTTCTCTGAGAAGTCTTTTGAACGTGTTCTTATTCAATGACTAGAGTGCGGCCTTGTTAATGTTCCTCTCAATTGTCTCAATTTGTTATCAGACTTAGTTTCAGGACCCGTGACTGTCAGAGCATGACTTCTTTACCCTTCGAGGGCATTCATTTTATTGCTAGCCGATGACCTAGCTGGAGATAAGGTTGTGGTTAATTCAATTATAACTGACAAACCTTCTTTGGGTTAGAAGGTTGATCATATTGAGATTGAAATGTCTGATTTATACCCTGCTTGTGCAGTTCAGCTGTGACAGAAAGAGCTCTTGAGAATCATGTTGATCAGGAAATTATTTCTTAAGCTGAAACATTTATTGGTCAATCTTTTGATGTGGTCACTTTTACTCCTGCTATTGATCAGTCAAGAGGTATTGATCACAGTGACTGTTTTTACTACTCATTTCTCTATTCTAATCAGGGCGACAAATGACAACAACTCATTGCTGAACAGGAACAACATCCTGAGATCTCCTGTTTGTTTCAGAGAGCTATTAGTGAAAGTGAAGCCATGCAAGTACCAGTTTGCTATTTGGTGAAAAAACGGTGTCCTTATGAAAACATGGAAACCATATGAGGTAACCGCTGGTGATGAATGATCAGTAAGGTATCAAATTTTTATTCCTAACTCATATCGACAGGAAATTCTTAGTCCATGAAACTCCCTTCGCTGGTCATTTAGGAGTCAGTAAGACTTATCACAAGATTTTAAATCATTTTTATTGGCCGAGAATTAACAGTGATGCTTCTAAATACCGTGAAAGGCAATCAATACTTGTTGACCATAATTTGTGAATCCACACTATCTCCAGAGGCAATTCTTTGAGGAATATTACATTTAAAACCATAGTAAAAGTTTTGATAACATTTTTATACACTTTTTGACTTTCGTAATCTGTTCAGTCTGTTCAATTGGCAAATTTTATGTCTGGATTTTTCCAGTGGGTTATATATGAATCAGGCATCCAACATTTTAAGTCTTCTGACTATTACCCGGAAAGACAAGGGGCTTAATAAAGATTTTATCAAACTTTGAAGAATATGATTCGGTCATATTGCCTTGATACAGGAAATGATTGGGTTGATGGTGTTCGTTAGCTGTTGTTTGCTGTTGGGAGACAGTTCAAGAATCATTTTGTTTGGGTCTTTTTGAACTTGTTCTTGGAGATAGAGACCATGGAAGTTATTTAAAGAGAAACGTTTTTCAACCGAATATTCAGAGATTAATCTTCTTGATTATGTCTGTGATTTCAAGTATAAGTTGTTGTCAAAAGATTGTGAAGTAGCAATAACTAATCTTCACTCTACCCAGTCAAAAATGAAATCAAGGTATGACAGAAATACAAAAGAAAGGAATATTCAGCCTGGTGATAAAGGTCCGGTTATCTTGCCCATACCTCAAAATCCTCTTCAGGCTAAGTGTTACAGTCCTTATACAATTGAAAATATAATTACTTAAATTATATCATTAACACTCCTGGGAGAAGAAGCAGAAACAACTTTGCCCACATAAATGTTAAAAGACTATTTTGATAGAATTAGCTCTCTTAATCATTCAGTCTGTTTAGTTGTACCTTTCTCACACAGCAAGGATTTTAACAAAGACATGAAATCGGACTGTAGTGACTTTGGTTAGTATCATTACAGGTGCGAGGCTGATTTATCAGCCTAACAAAAATGGTGTGGGTCATCCAGTGTGCTAGTTTTCAAAATGTTAAACAAGCACCAGATAAATTATTCCACAATCGAGGAGTATTTGACTTCGCAACACTTTGTAGTATGTATTAATTTAGCCAATTCTCCGATTATTGTCTTCAGTGATTACAACCCTCTTACATTCATTAACAAAATGAAAAACAAAAATCAGAGGTAGCTGAGGTGAAGTTTGATGTTGCAGGAATACATTGACATTAAGCACATCATGGAAAAAGATAATCTGGTTGCAGATGCACTTTCACTTGTATAGATTGCTTTACGTATATTTTGTACCATTAATAAGACATGTACCTATGTAATTTATTATTATTATTATTATTATTATTATTATTATTATTATATGTATGTTTGACTAATATGTAAAATAAAGCTTCACTGAATAAATCTTTGTTTATTTGTATAAATTTCTTTTTCTTAATGAGGGGAGGTGTTATGTATATCTATAATGTGTGTTTAATTTTTGTCCATGATTGTAGATTGTAATGTTCATGTTTAAGCAACATATTTCAAAGCTAATTTTTGTCCATGATTGTAGATTCTATTTTGGGAGAGTGATGCTATGAATAGGATGTTCTCAGCCTTGATAATGAACCTGCGAACAGTTTGGAGTAGTTTTCCAATTATTGTGAATGAGTACTGCAATATACGTCATGTGGGGAGGCATTTTGACATAGACCAAGTTGGAATGAATTGTAACAAAGAACTGTAGAAAAGGAGAGAAGTGAACAAGTATTCCTATTCCTATTTTTATTG
Source organism: Megalonaias nervosa (assembly GCA_016617855.1). Taxonomy (NCBI): domain Eukaryota; kingdom Metazoa; phylum Mollusca; class Bivalvia; order Unionida; family Unionidae; genus Megalonaias; species Megalonaias nervosa. The sequence continues at coordinate 3,830 of JAECUM010001966.1, forward strand.
CTGTTCTTAATTTATTTTCAGTCTGGAGAAGTATTTAATGTTGTGTTTAGACTGCACTTGAGAGGAATCATTTATTTAAATTATTGAATTACAAAGTGCTCATATGACTGTTTAGACTAAACAATATTTTGGGATAATTGTGAATTCATTCAACAACGTTCTGGACAATGCCATTGTGATACATCAAGACGTTGGCACTTCAGCACATTCTAGGCTATTTGTACATCAGCATAATCAAGATCTAGACTTCATTCAGAACACTATTCTTTTGTATTGTAATAGAACTTTTAGGATTATTTTGGATTTAATTCACAATACTGTAAGTTCCACTTAAATTTCATTTTTATAACTTAGAAAATTAATTGCTTTCTTAAATTTTACAAAACATGTTGGTTTTACTTCTTTCTGTTACATAGTTTTAAAACCACAGTCATAACACAAGACACTGACTTCATATATACATGTATCATGATACTTCCTACCCTAAATCAGGTATAGAGCAAAACACCCCACTTATATACATATTGCATTAGACTCTCTAACCTGTTTGTAGTCCTTAATATTTGATTTGCTTCAAAATGGACACAATTATTGGAGTTGTTGTGTAGAAACAGTTACAGTGCATCTGAAAATCACAGGTTATAACTGCACACAGTGATGACAGAATACTGAAAATAGCTTCAGGTCCATGGGGATCTAATATATGTGTGTGTGTGTGTGTGTGATTTAGATCTTTAATGTAGCTTTAACAATTTTTCAGTCATATCGCTACGATGTCTGCAGTGTGACAGTTTATAGTGATGTCTAGCACTAGGGCATCATGCCGCAGACATGTGGCAACATGTCCCACCCAGTCACATTATCCTGACACCAGGCCGACCAGTCCTAACACTAACCTCTTAATGCTGAGCGCCAAGCAAGGCAGCTGTTAGTACCATTTGTTAAAGTCTTTGGTATGACTCGGCCGGGGTTTGAACCTGCGACCTCCCGCATCTGAGGCGGATGCTCTAACCACTAGGCCACCGAAGCGGTCGGGATCTAGTATAATTTACCTTGATGATGTACTTAAAAGCCCATTGCAAGGGCAGTTTACAAAGAAATACGGGTTTGTGGGGTGCTTTCCCTAAAATTGCTTCAAATTTTGTTGATTGTTTATCATAAAAGGTTGTTTGAAGGTTTCACTAGTGGTTTCTTCACAAAATTTAAAGCTATCTACATAAAGGAATATGATGTGAATGGAGAAAGTGCCATGTACAGCATTTGTCCACAAAGGCCTGAATGATTCCTCCTAAAGTTAGCTCTGTTCAGCAGTTTTTGAGACCAAGTCACTTAAATGTATTTCTATGTTACTAATTACATAATTGACATGGGATTGGCATCATGTGTATGAATCTGAAAGGTCTTTTTGCTAACAAGGTTTATCTTAAAGTTGGAAAAGCTCTACTAAGCAGATTTTGAGAAGTCACTGTACCCTTTTTTATTAGCAATGGTGACATATCAATCTAATTTGTGCAAACATAAAAGGTCTTCATGCCAGAATGCTCTCAAATTTGGTCTAATTCTGTTCAGCAGTTTTGTGTGATTTAGATTTTTAACATAACTTTAAAAATTTTTCCGTCATATCGCTACGATGTCGGCAGTGTGATAGTTCATAGTTCATAGCACTGGGGCATCATGTCACAGACATGTAGCATGATATTCCACCCAGTCAAATTATCCTGACACCAGGCCGACCAGTCCTAACACTAACCTCTTAACACTGAGTGCCAAGCGAGGCAGCTGTTAGTACCATTTGTTAAAGTCTTTGGTATGACTCGGCTAGGGTTCAAAGCCGCGACCTCCCACATCTGAGGTGGATGCTCTAACCAAAAGGCCACCAGAGCGGTGTTCAGCAGTTTTCAAGTAATAAAAATATTTTTACTTATATTAACAACTTTCATATTTTATGGTGGATTAGCATAGTATGGTTAAAAAAAATAAATTAAAAGGCCTTTATTAAGTCATACTCCTCACCAAATTTGGCTGAAACCAGTCTAGCAGTATCTGAAAAGAGGCTGAAATGAGAAAATATTGACAACAGATACCTGAAGCAGGACCATAAATAAATGTCTTTCAATTAAATCTGGATGCATGTAGAGACAAAGGACAAATGAAAAGGACCAATTTAAAGTGCCATTTTTCTACAAAGAAGTGGGAACAACAAAATCTCATTAATGTTTAAATATACCACCTTAACTACAAGTGACTAGCAATATTCCAATTTTCTTTTTTTTTAACATCAATAATGGTAGTATTAATAGTTGGAATTGGGAAAAAATGAACAAATTTGACACTACCCAAATTTTCATAGCCTTAAATCTTTATTACTGCTAAGGTCACAGTTAAAATAACTGTCCCCTGTTAACAGCCCATTAGCATCTCCCAATAATTTTCACAATGAAAAATACATGTAACATGCCCAATCTGAGCAATATTGAATAGAAACCAATTATTTAACTGAAAAGTTCTTGATAATACAACTGTTGATAACACATCAGTACATCCACTTCCTCAACATTCCAGCCCTCCCAAGCTCAAGTAGTCATTCACAACATCTTTTGGCTTGTTTTAGCAACTACAGTGCTGAAGGTTGTCTACTTGCATAGGTAGTAGTCAAACTAGAGTGGCCTCGCCTTTGATAGAGGGCCTGTTGCCAGATCTGGTTAACTGTTAGTTACTATTCTGCTCATGCCTGGTCAGCACACTCTGTAAAACGTCACACTAATAATAAATCTAATTTATGCCTTTTCATTAGTCAGGTGATTCTTCTGGATTTTTCTCACCTCTAGGATGCATATTCCATTTATTATTCATCATATCTTGTTGAATCTTTATCATAAACATATTCTGCACTTCAACTACCTTAACTTCAACATAATCTAACTGGTGTCATCTTAATTGTCTGCCAGATGGTCTTTAATTCCTCATAGCATTCTATCTTTTTTAGAAGTTATATCAATAAGAGAGCCCCCCCATGATAGCCCTGTTGGTAGAACAATGGACTCGCTATCCAAGGGCTGCATATTGAACACTTCCCCAGGCTAGCACAGGCTGGCTGCCTCTTTATCAGCAGGAATGGCACTTAGCTCTCATTTACTTGGCATGATACAGTCGACAAGTGTTAAAAATGCAGTTAAAGCCAATAAAACCACAGCATAAAGCCATATGTCAGTAAATTTATTTCTCCATTTCTCTTCTGAAATTTATCCTAATTCATGGCATTCAATGCACAGTAAACTCTGCATGACACTTGATGTTTCACCTGTATCTGCCATCTTCTAAGCTTCTCTAATTAAAGGTATAAATAATAGGCAGGATTAATTAGTGTCAAATGAATGCATTTCAAACTAACTGGGAATAATCCCCTACCTTTCAAATTCATGGGTGCAATTCGAACCATACATGTGATATGTGCTCACATTGGTCCAAGGAAAAATGGTTGACTGCGATAGCCATGCATCTGACATTGATTAATGCGAAAGCCAAGAAATTCAAGCACAAAGATGTGGATCATCATCCGCTGCTGATGTTGTGCCTGTCACCAATTTTCTGCTAAATCTCTGCTGGTAAAAAAATGTCTTTAAAAATAAAATTATCAACATCTATCACTATTTCATTATGGCTTTTTCAAACAGCTAGTCTGATGTCACCACATGCTGAACATATGACCATAGCAAAACCAATTATTTTCACATAGGAAGGGCTGGGTCTGCAGTGTAGTGGATATTCTCTAACATATTAAGATCAGGTAATGTATCTGAGGAAGCACTGAAAAACATTACACAAGAAGTTCTAATGATACATGTTGATAAAATCTGAACTACTGTAAAATCCTATGTAGGACACAACGATCTACTTTTGAAATGATGGATACCATAATGTAAGAAATCAAAGATACAATTATTTAGCACTGAGTATTGGCAGCATCTGATTATGATATGAAAGTACAAGAAGAATTGAAGTATGCATATATTACTGATTTTCTGCTCAATGGAAAAATTTATATATATATATATATATATATATATACACCAATATCATAATTTTTCTACATGTGTAAAATAATACCTCATCACACACAAAGTCATTCCACTATTCATTGGTTTCATCCAGAAAAGTTAGAATTTTTTATTGTGTGATAAATATCATCTTTTGCTGGCCAAAAATATAAATTATCTGACTCATTTAATAAATTTCATCTGAACTGAGCATTCATGTATGGTCATTCAAACATATATATGTTACATTTACATGTTCATTCATCAAAATTTGTGTAAAAACTGGCATTATTGTCAAGGGCTTTAGAGCATGAGATCGGCAACCTGTGTGTGTGTGGGTCCTCTGGAAAAAGCACATTGCTCTCATTTATGCAGCATGGCATAATTTTAATGCCATGTTGAAAGTGATTAAAATATACAACAAAAAAAGAAAGAAAACCAATGTCAGAAGCACCATAAATGTTCTTAGATCCAGAATACACCACGTCTGACTAATTTGTTGTATTTTCATTGATTCTCTGAAATGCTTCCACATGAAAATGATAAAAAATACTGTGCACAGAGATTGCTAAGATCATCAGTGGGGTAAAATAATGTGCAAAGATTGTTAAGGTCATCAGTGGGGCAAAATAATGTGCATAGTGATTGTTGAATACATTACTGGCATAAAATTTTGTGCATAGAGATTGTCAAGATCATCAGTCGGGTAAATTAACTGCATGGTTTCTTAGGGATCATATATTTATTGATACAGCGCAACTAACAGACCATATAATGAATAATACCTACATAGACTTCCAACAATTGTTGAGTAACATAATAACAGGCACCTGAATTTCTGTTTCAGCCTAGGCTACAAACTGGTTTGGCTAGCAGATGCCATCCATAATTGCCCTTGTTAATGGAAAAGATTTAAATGTTTTCTCATACTTTTACAACAGAAAAAGATAAATATCCTTAACTGCACCATTTCAAAATACAGTAAATACTTTATCGCATATCCTTGCTTGTAGGTCCAGTCTGACTACAAACTAAAGAGACCCAGATCTGCCACTGCATAATGTGCTGGCAGATCTGGTGTCTATGCAGTTTCTAAGGTATAATCAGTAGAAAAAACAACATAGACCCTGATCTGCTGGTGCATTGCACAATGGCAAATCAAGGTCTATAATCTTTGCAGTCTACAAAAATGTGCAAATCATTAAAATAGTGACCTTTTGTCCACTCACTAGAACAACAATTCCTGGCTGGAACAATTTTAACTATTTATAAGTTTTGTTAATTAATCTGATAAGTGTTAAGAAATTTTTTTTTATATTTAGAAATGCTGTGTGGTGTATTATCAGTGGAGATTATTCTACAAAACAAGGTTGGATTCTATTTAAACAATGCTAATTTGAAGTCGTTTGCCAAGATTTTTGTTTGTCCAAAGGGAGGTAACTGCTACAACCAGTATACTGTTTTGTAAATCACTTTCTACACAAGAAATAATGACAGCTAAGAGATTTTCATGCATTATTCATTTGACAAATAAATTTACATAAATTTAGTTTTATAATTATGGCAAGTTTATGAGGCCATGAATTCATTACATATTAGTTTACCAAGGTGTTTGGAATGTAACGACTGTCTTGAGACACATGCACACTTTGCTTTCAGGTCAGGGCATGTGGAGATCAAAGCAGTCATAAGATTATATACACCCTGGTAAATGAACACATAAATAATAATACTGGAAAAGAAAACAACTCATTATAAAGCTGCTGCCTTGGTCATTAACTATCTTGAAATGATGTTCTGCCCATGGGATATCAAATTCGAGAGCCAAAAAGGGTCGGTTTGGCAATCTCACACCTGATAAAACTCATGAAATCTGCCAGAAAGTTTTTCTAGCCCAACAGACAAGAATATCCACAAATTTACCATAAGCTAGATTTATAGATTGATTGAATTTTTCATATGCATCTGTGTAAGATTGGAAAATTCAATCTAAGAGTCTGAATTTTGCATCAGACAGGGTTTTGCGGAGTAAATTCTGATCCCAAGGATGAAAGTTTCCTATTATACAGTCAAACCTGCCCTAACAGTTACCTGTACATAGCAGTCATCTGGGCACAACAGCCATTCTATCCCCAAACCAGTCACTTCCCAGGCAAATTTCCTAATAAATGTCATGTGTGTTATGATCACCTGTACATAGCAGTCACCTGGTCACAACAGCCATTGTAATTCCCCCCCATCAAATTTTCTATATAAATGTCCTGTGTGCAACGATTGCCTACATTATGTAGATGGTGACCAGCCGTTTCCAAAACAATAGTGGTTGCTTGCTGCTTTAAGCAAGGACTGGAGTGTACTGACAGTGACTAATCTATTCTGATTCAACATTGGTTTGATGAACAGGACATTGTTTAGATAAAGGCAGATCATATGAACTGATGTGCAAATATTTCATATCTCACTTGCACTTGCCATAATCCAGTCACACTATCAGTCTAATTCAAAGATGTCAAAATGTTGGAGTTCAAAAGCAAGGCAGTTTTTATCCTTATGAAATAGAACTGTAGCAATTCATTTGCTGGATGGTGGGAAAAGAGATGTCATTGCAGAAGAAAGCAATGTCACTTTACAGATATAGTTCAATTTCTGGGAAAAGAGATGTCATTGCAGAAGAAATCAATGTCACTTTACAGATATAGTTCAATTTCTTTATCTATTTTGAATTAAAACCATCTCTAATTACAAAAGTTCATCTTTGCAAAGGAATATGATTTACATCCCTATTCGTTAAGGTTAGGGGTTGTTTGAAACTTGTCTGTAAAGGCAGGTCAAGTTTCAGCTCAATCACAAAATAACTATCCACTGCTTTTGACTCCCAATTCATGACAGGCCTCTCCCATTTGCCGGCTATATTCTGATATCAGCAGCTTCAGCAAATGGCTAATTCAGATATTACTTTTTAACCATGAACAGCCATTTCCAAACCTAATTTATACAAGCTTTCCAGTCAAATAGTCAGTCCTTTGTTTCGCAGCCATATGTAACCAGTCAATCGTTAGTAAAGTTAGTGTTCTGTATCCTGCAGAAAACAAAGATCAGTCACTATTTTAAGTCCGTGTTGATTTAATTACTGGATGAATTAATGTGAGCAGGGTACAGTAATCTTATGTGGAACATAACTTTGGGACAACATATGTACTTATTTTACGAATTTGTTGAACTGTGCACAAAAACAGTCTTGTTAACATAATAATAATAACCTATTTACAATGGTAATATTTTTGCCTTTTCCCGTGGTTGGCCACTATTGACAGGTTTGACTGTACACCAATGCAAAATAAGGGTCAAAGTCAAAATAGTGTCTGGTAAATAAAAAATTAACTTCAAACCAGACAATGTGCCCTGAATATTTCCTCACCTTTAGAAAAAGCTTAAATGGTTATTTTTACATCAAAATATTTCTAATTTTTATGAATTGACTGCATTTTCTATGTTTTGACTGGATGTAAACGGTCATGTGATACTGATCTGGAATTTTTTTACACATCGATAAATTCTGCAGACTACTTTTGTCCAGATCATTTCATGTGAAGTTTTATCTATATCAACGCTTTACACCCTAATAATAACAACAAGCTCCCACCCACCCACTCCTGTGATTTCCAATCAAAAATGACTAGCCACAGATTAAAATCGACCATCAGAAGTTAAAACAATGTGATTGCACAGACCTTTCTGCACTCCAACACTCATCCCTTCTGCCGAAGAAGGCATATGGCAGGATTTGGAAGCCAATCTTCGGAAATTATTGCATTTCACCTCAACAACATGTTACAGCAGCGGTTATTAAAAGTCAGGGTCATGTCAACCAAGGGATCTCACTAAAAATGGACACGATTTTGCTTTTGAAAGATCAAAATGTGTAGAAAGTAACAACATTGCCAACACAACACGTGCCATACACAAGCATAATTTTCAAAAAAAAAGAAGGAATATTCCTGGTTTAACCACAACAACCATTGTTTATATATTAAAATAATGACCATAACAATATATCACTGGCATGACCCACTATGACATTCTACCCCGTATCACTGTATAAAGAATCAATGAATCTTGGCTGGCGAAGATAAGGCTATGTATTCTATCACAGTTAAGAGGCTAATGAAAGAAAACTTCCATGTACATAAAAGTGAATGTTTTGTTGATTAAATCAGCTGATCGGATGTTTGATGGATGTAAATTGGAATTATAAGGTTTAAATGATGATGGTTGGGTATTTATCGATGTGTTTACTTTGTGAATGATTAGGTAAAATTTACACATCGATAAATACCCAACCATGATCATTTAATCCTATATTATAAAAATATTTACCACCTGTTTAGGAATGAATATTCAAATAAATTCCAAATCCTGTATGGAAGGTTTGAATTTAACACAAATTTGGTTTTAGATGCATGGAAGTTTTCTCATAAAATGTTGTACAGACGTGAAGCTTAAAAACTAGCGACACCTGTGGCAAGGGGAAGTAATGGACAAGAGTTATTGCCCTTTGTCTATATGAAATAGAAAAGACGAGTTTTTGTCTCTTTAAAAGGGCTGGATTTGGGTTGTAGCAGGATTATACCCCTAATCTTAATCTGATTGGAAAACATATTTGAAGGAGAAATCAGGGAGTTTTTGCCATTTGGTGTGGACCATAATCACAGTAGAAAATCATGCAATGGAAAACTATTCATATGATAAAAGATGCAGATCATTGTTTTACACTGGACAACATGATCATGTACATGTAGATGCACCCTGACATCATTTACTGGCATCACTAATCTGATATTCATTTTAGTATGCAGTCATTTAGTAACACTATGACAGCCTGTACATGAAATCAGTGCTTATATATACAGATCTTTCTCCCTACTGAAACTTCATTAAACTGTACTGGAAGGATCATAAAATCTAAGGATTAGTCGAGCCTAATTCCTTTAACAAATAATTTCCTCTCCAGTTCTTCTACCCTCTCCACATGTGTGGAGAAGATTTATTAATCTAAATGGACATTATCTACCATCAGCTCTGGAATACAGTTTGACTAAGTTACATAACATACAAAACATCTAAAGAAAGAATCAGCTCCTATATGACTACTCAAAGAAACAAAACTACTTTCAAAAATCTATACTAATTTATGGCCAGTTCAAGTTCCAGAAGATGGCTCTTGAATTGGTTTGATTTCACATTTTCTCTACATAAGAACTCTTTTGTCTTAAAACTATCCAGTGTACCATAAAATATACCATTTACAGACCAATACAGTTTGAAATGTACAACATCCTCTCTCAAAAGGCCTACTGATTGTTTAAAATCAGTGTGCTCTAAGATCTTACCAAGCAAGAGACCTGAAAAAAACGTGACAAATTTAAGCCAGACTAAAAAAAATGCTAATAATTTTTTTCTTTATATTTTTCCACCAGTACAACAATGGTAAAAACAAAACTGTGGTGGAAGTTGAGGTTAACCTGTAATGATTAGAGGGTAGAGGAGTATTCTATTAAATGCAGTATTCTACTTCTTCTATGCCTTCTCTTAAAACACATTGTACTAGCCTTCGGCAATGTGAATAAAAGATAGGACAGAAATAAGTTTTGGAAACATGTTTGGCAAGTAAGGCATAATACTACAGTTTCGAAAAATACATTTCATCATACAAAGTAATCAATACTAAAATACACTGATATCAACAGTGATATTCACAAACATGTACTCTGAATAAGTGCCCAAATATATGCACCAAAATGAGATTCTGTTCAAAATATCATCAAAATACCTTTTGGGGAGTAAATATTCCAGCATTTCACGCAAACAATTTATTCATTATCACCTACGTTCAGTGAAACCAAACACCAAACCTCTTTAAACTGAAATCCTCCTGAAACAAACTTTTTTGATTGCTAATATTTCCTTCAATTTCAATAAAAATTATTCACAACTCTGAAACCCATTTGCTCTGAAAGCAGAAACAAATGTCCATTTCCAGAATTTAACTTTTACAATGAAATGAACCCCATAAACTGAAACTTACACAAAATGTGGACATATTGCTGCCATATTCCGATTATGAGGTCTGTTCATGGTCTGGAAATAACCAAGGGTCATGTGCTAAGTAAAGCATGCACTGACACAGAATATGGGTAGTGTAAACAATATGCCAATCAGTGGGTTTTACATCTGGCTGAAGTGACAACTTTTAAAGTTAACTGTAATAAAGTGCCAGTGGTATTGAAAATCAAAGGATATCATGTTTACTTGTTGATAGTCTAGGTCCAATACTATTCACCTTAATAATCCTCAGTAGAGCGGCTTTTGAACTTAAAAGCAAGCCCTCACCTATAACATATTTGTTGACATAAACCAAAAGAAGGACAATTCTGCAACAATAATTTCTCAAATATACCAGCTAGTAAGATTGTGTTAAATTATGTAAATTGAGATAAAAATATAAAGACATGTGTTGAAACAAATTAGTGTAAATACATACAGGATAGATACCAATACAAAAGATTGCTGCATTAATAACACATAAAGTAGGCACTAATTAGTAAATCCATTATTTAATAACCAAGGGAACATAACTGACTGCAACCCATATTACATTACATTTTTGAATTTCAATAATCCAGAACCCAATAAAACCAAAATCTTTACTTCATTACATCAGCAAGATTTTAGTCTTCAGGATACACTGTGTATTTATACTGGTCTTCAGGATACACTGTATATTTATACTAATCTTCAGGATACACTGTATATTTATACTGCTGCTCTGATGCATATAACCCATTAATTTATACTTTAGTATACTGCTACAAAAATATAAATTAAAATGTCTCAAAACCAACAAAATTTAAATCTAACAAATTGCCCTCTAAAATAATACATGGAAAAGAAGACATCATTCACACTGCTGTGATTGATAGCAATCATAAAAATGATGACATTAAAAAAGTAAAACAAAAAGTACAACGAATCTTTGGCTTGTTTCTATTCACAAATACTTTCTGACACTTAGTAAAAATAAACCAATTGCGAAACTTGTAGAATTTCCCAGTATTTTTCAAAATTTGTTACTTAAATGTTAAGCAGGTCTTTCTCACTTTACCTGAATTGTCCCATTTAAAAAATGCTGCACGCAAATTTTCTTTTTTAATACGATTAAAGCTTCTTTCTTAGGTTGTATACCATGAAAACTAAATGCATGGAAATGATTTTAAAAGATTTTGTGATCCGATTCACTAGTTTAGAATAGCTTACAAGTGTTGTCAATACTTCTGCATTGTCAGTACAATCATGTGTTAGTTGTAAAACATATACTTGGGTGTGACAGTCTGGTGCTGAAAAATGGGTGAGGTTCTGCTGGTGGATTTGTACCCTTATTCTGTTAAACTAATAGATTTTGACAGCGCACAACAAGCTTGATAAGATTTTGAATACCCCATATCAATAAGGTGTGAACTGACAATAAAACATTGATAGCTGAATTAATGTTTTCATCACAAGCATTTTATATTCTTGTATCTTATCTATTTATGGCTTCAATCCGACAGGTGCCCAAAGAAAATATATTCTAGTATTTATTTTGACTCATGCCATACAAAAAGAAAGTTGTTGTTGTTATAGGGTTTAATGCCATTTTGCAGCACCAGATAGGCTATACATGGCAGCCAGTATAAATGGTGGAGGAAGAACCTGGGAAAATCCTGGAAAGAACCACTGACCCACGAGAAGCTACTGGCAAGCTTTCTCACATACCCACATTGGCTGAGCCCGAGACTCGAACCCATGCAGACAGAGGTGAGATGGCAGTGATCCATAATGGTGAGTGCTTTAGACCACTTGCTTTATTCTGAATTGTGTTTGTAAAACATAACCCTGTGTAAGATATACATGCAAACAATTAAACACCGAGTGATGTCCCCCAAACTATGAACTCACTTTATTCATGGGTTATCCACTTTTATGCATTTCATTACTGTCATAAACCATGACCACCTAAAAAAAATGATTTTCCTGCTCATAATGAACACCAAAAATTATATGATCCACCTTTACATAAGACAGAAACACCAAACATTAAATGACACCCAAATGCACAAAACAGGAATGCCAAACATTAAATGACACACACACATGGCAGTGCATAACACAGGAATGCCAAACATTAAATGACACACACACACATGGCAGTGCATAACACAGGAATGCCAAAGATTAAATAACACAATAATGATCTGCCTGTGCATAAAACAAAAATACCAATAGCCAATCTAACACAAGCATATAACTGAATTCAAATACTGATAAAAAATGTAATTTCCTGCCACAAAAATCTTATTCACTCAAATATTAATGAATTCAGACCAATAATACTGTGCAAATAAGAGTAACAAGCCTTTTTGGTCCAAAAAATGTGGTAATCTAATAAAACGATCAACATGCAATTATAAATAAAGCACTCAGAATTGTACTTCATTGGACCACTGCTTTAAATGATGGGGATATTTTTTTAAAAACCTTTACCTCATAGTATCTGTTACTGTGTAGGCTGTATATACACATATGTGCCAAAGCCACACAGTGCCATGTGCCACATACAGAACACTGGTTACCTACATGATTCTATGTCAATAGGCCTGCCTGTAAAATTTATAGCAGTGTAGCACATGTTAATTCAACATAAACTTTACCTATTTATCTTTCTGGTACATATTTGTTATCTATAGATAGGTTTAAGAGTAAAATCTGATCATTACAGTTGTATAATTATTGTTCATGGAAATATTTTGATATGCCTTAAAATCAAGAGACAACTCATTCACTGTAAAGTCAGTGAAGCTCTGTGACCAACCATAGCTAAATGTACCAGTCCATTGTCTATGTCTGTAGCACTAAACCAACAAATCTGATAAATTAATAAAAAATCAATGTTGCCTATGCTCATATTGGAGCCTATATCTGACTTAATCAAGCCCTTTATATTCATTATAATCATTCATGGTGTCCCAGAGCTGCTAATACTGTATGAGGTAAATGGTTAATTTTCATTTTCCAATTAAAGAAATACTGATTGTTTCTGAAAGCAATAATTCAACAACAAAAACAAGACTAATGCCCGCTGGAATAAATTCTTAGCCTGCAATTTTACAGTTTGATTTCCTGTTTGAATAATTTAAGGTTTAGATCCCCAACTTGGCCATTACAACATGTATTTGAGTCACAGGACTTCAAATGAGCACAGTAGAAACTACCTATATAATATAAATGATTATAACTGATCCAAGTACATACATTATGTTAAGGCAATTGCAAAGCAATAAAACTAACCAATTAATTTTAGTTTGTTTCCAAATCTTCACTTAAAAATATCCAAGTCATAGCTGCCAACCCCAGAGTACAAAAATACTTACTACTTAACTATTTTTAAAGTAGGACAGTATCTTCCTTAATTATTTAATGTCAAAAATGCATCTGTTGCACTCATGCACATTCTGAATAGACACCCTGTTCTATTCATGGGCCCATTTAGAAGGTGCAAGAGTGCATCACACACTAAGACACGGGCTGTTTATATTAGCCTTTTCCACACCTCATTTTGTTTTTCTTCAATCATTATTGATTCCAAGGTACCATCTTTCAATGATGATCTGAATTCTGTGTGATTTTCTTACTGAACTGCTTTCATTTTTTCCACATGAGTAATCCTTTGTGATTTTACTGTCTGGAAAATGGGTGTGAAATAAATCGCCAGCAACACTAACAAATGAAAGAGGAAGGTTCATTTCTAAAAGAAACTTAATAAACCAAATTTTGATCGAATTACATCAAGGTTATCTTTGGTTTTTTATATATGTCATAAGTTCAGGCTGAGTTGTTGATTATGAAGCAGCAATTTGATGTTTATTACCAGTAGCTTTTTCATGCTGTTGTATGTCATGGGCGCCTCCATGCCCAATAGCAAAATCACATTATACAATCTGCAAAATGTAAAGTTTTCTCCTATACTAGATGGTTTCACAAATCTAAAGAAGATGACACAATTGTCCTTCCAGTTCTGTTTTCTTGTCTTTCCTGGAGAAAATTCTGAATATTCTGATTTCCTTTTTGACATGATTAGAAGCTGAATATTATGAAGATGAGATACAGTGATAGCAACAACTGTCTGCAAAATCCAATATGGCATGGCAGCCTCAATTTTGAATGAACCAATCATACTTTAGAACTCTATTCCTATATACATGCAATACATTTCTATCAGAATGGAACCAAGTGCCCGTTTTAAACAGAAAATTGCAAGGAAATTTTTTTTAAATTTTTTTTTATTTATTAAAAAACATTTTTTGGAAGAAAAACATACACCAGTATTCAGGTCCAAAATACGGGCAAATATCGGGAAAACGGGACACTTGGCAACTATGCAAAGTCCAAAACATTTCAGAACTTTTTGAAACAATCCCATATAATGGACAGATAGTACACATATAGATGTCATCAAAGGAGTCATGTTTTGGGACCATAGTGGTCACTGATGTTACAGATGAGTAACTTCAACTTTACAAGTACATAATTTAATTTTTTTATCATCACATTAAGCAAGCTGAGAATTTGAAGAAACTCCTTCCTCACTGAAATGAAGCTCCTTGTAAGCGAGGTCTCTGATGCATGAATGACCGTATCAGTCAAATATGAGGAATATGAACCAGATTTATATGCACTGAGAAACTCCATCACTAGATGAACAAAATGTTGTGAAGGAACAATGTTCGACTTCTCCACATTGACCATCCACCCTAAACTACCAATGAGGTAAATAAGCTTGTCCACAGTGTGAACTAAAACTGAATTTATCAAGTGTTTTTAAAGAATATCATAAAGGTATGCTGCTGTCATCATGGAGGAGGAGGTTCAAAAGTGGGATATGGTGCAGTCCAATGTACTGGTGAAGACTCAATGGCTTAAGTTGAGATTGAATAGGGAGGTGTGTCATTGGACTACAACCCAGGTAGCTGAAGCAAAGGTACTTGTGGGATATGTAATAGGTATGTTGGACGGAATGGGACTGATTAAGTATTCACCATACCGCAAGGATAGACAAGCCGTGACTTGCCATCTCCATCATGAATATTCAGTGCAGTAATAAACTGACTGAGCTGGCTAAAGTCTATGACCAGTCTCAATGTCTGCTGGGTTTTTGGACTACTTCTATTGCCAGCCTTAAGTGGAAAGTTTCTACTCATTGTTTAACATGTTCACCTTCATGGGACTGCTTGAGATCTCCAACATGAAAAGGGACATTAGAATGCAAGGGGGCTAGATGAACAAGATCTGGAGCACCTCTGAAATGACATGCATCACCTAATTGTCGCAAAGAGGCTGATCCATGTCTGGTAGAACATAGAGAGTCTGGCACCTACAGGATTGATTCCGGCAGGCATTAGAGAATGCCAGTCATTACCCATTCATGAGAGGCTCGAGGGAGAAATTTTGTTTTCTTCCCCCCCACCACCACCACCAGCTCTCTTGTGAAAGTTAGGGGCATAAGATACGACTCCCTGAGAAGTTGCAGGAAGTTGTTATGGCATTAGTGCAAGGCATAATCAAGGTACTACAAGCAGATAGTATTAATTACAATGTATAGCTTCTGCTGTGCTGATATGAATTCATATGCTCAAATTACAGTGTGATGACCTATATGGGTATATAAGCCTAAATTAAGTACAATAACATCTCACCATAATGCTGTCCTGGGGAGACATAAAAATGTACTGCTTTATAGGAGAGGCTGCGTCATAATGAGGCACATTATAAACAATGTGCAATGTATAGTGAAACAATCCAGGTTGTATGGTGCTGATTAAAAGTTTAGTTAAAAAATATAAAGCAAAAATTGAAAAAAATTTAGGTGAGTAAACCATTCCAAAAATTGTTTAAATGTAAAGGCCATAACCATTATTACTAAGACAAAATGTGATGGAATTCAACATCAGACCATCTTATAAAAGGGGTTATGTTATATTGCGAGGTCTTATAGTGAGGTTCAGCTGTATCCAAAAATATGACCATTAATTAACCAAATTACTCTTTGTTTGCTAATTTATAACATACATCCAACTGGGTAGACCCAGATGTGATGGCATATTGTGCAGTGGCAGATCATGGTCTCTGCTGCTCATTCTATATTAATATCAAACTGCATACTGACTCTGATTTAATGGTGCATTATATAATAGTAGATCCGGATCTGTATAATTTACTTTTTTTCTATGCATGTACGTTATACTAATGAAAATACTACAGTCTACAGACTATGTCTGAATCCATGTTAAGACACTAGTCTTCTTGTAATAGTGTCAAGAACAGAACTGATAGTAAATAAGTTCTTCACTATGAGGGAATATTTCATTACGTAAAAGGGTATGGCTCATGTGGAAGAGCTGTACGTCTTGGATAAAATGTGTGATCCACAGAATACTGAAGGAAGTTGGTCAGGTTTGACATGTAGATGTCTGCATAACGAGCCAATCGTCGGCTGTAGTATGTGGGATTGTGAAATGTGCGGAACAAACTGCCAAACTGCTTGTTGTATGCAGACTTCAAAAAGAGTCTGAAAAGACAAAGGCATAAAATAGCATAAAACATCCCTGAGTTTTAAAGGGCAATAAATAAAGGACTGAATTATATTTTGTGTAACATATATCACCCCACTGCAGACAACAATAATCATGCCAGAAAGTCATAAAATACAAAGCTTACCACAATCATTTAAACTGCAAAATAAATCTAAGCAAGACTTCTAGATCTGCACATAAACATGCCAAACCTCAATTGATGAGGTCAGCTGCAGGGTAATCATGGTAGGAAGGTTTGCACTGAAATGGTCTCAGTTCAAAAGAAACAAAATGCTTATAACAAAATTTCAGTTTATAAAACACATGCTACTTTAAATTAAAAAAGTCTAAACCAAAACAATGAATCCAAGTCAAAAGAAAAATCTAAAATTTCTCAAATTTAACTAGGAATCACATTATCTACATATGTATACAACTGTGTCCACCTAATTCCGTTTGTTTACATCAAGCAGTTTTTTTCCTTTTGTACCAACCTTGCATCTAAAAATCATTGAAATCCAGAAAGTTCAAAAATTGTTTTTAAAAACTGAAAATACTGCTTTATTGGCACATAAAATGAACCAGGACATCTAAATATGCATACAAACATGCCTGTTAAACTGTATTAGTCTTTGTCAACTGCAGGGCAACCAAAATTATCTAAATCTGCCAGACATTTACTATTTTCAATTTCTTCTCCACCTATAAAATATGAATTTTTAGTCTCCTTTGTTTCTGGAACAAAAATTTAAGTATGCCATTTTATATACAAACAAAAACATCCACCTTAATTTTAAGTGATAATTCAAAGCAACAATTTGTCATGTCTGTGCTTGCATCATCTGAATCCTACGCATAACTGCAAGCCTAAATAAACAACAAATCTGACAGTCCATTTTCTTTCAAAGGACTGGAAGCTATATGCAGGAGGCCATTTATCTCTTCCATCATCTTCAGCCCTACTTATGGCATATCTGAATTTTAAAAAACATCCTTGAATTAGAATGATAACAAAAAGGTCTGTAGTAAAATAAAAATGTACCAAAACAAAGCAGGACTGAGCATTACTAAAGACCAACATCCAAGAGAGGTGAACGTCCTGGTCTGGCTATTGAAAATGTTTTAGGGTCTAGCCTCAGGCAAGTCATTTTTTATTGGTGTGAAGAGGTCTGACTACTGCAGGTTTTAGGCCTATTCACAGCTAGCATGTAAATAATGTCAATTAGATACATCAATTTCCTTTTGCAGCTAAATTACTTAAGTAATTTGTACTTTCAACAGAAGTTATCAGCCAGCCTATCCACAGCCACCAGCACTTAATAGAACATCAGTCAACATGCATACCGGATCCAAGAGCCCCAAGTCACAGTGTCAACAAAGAGTACTGACGCTGCTGTGTATATCTGAGCTTCATTTTATGGTAAAGATCAAAAATATAATAAACATTCGACAACAAACTTTATTTACAGTTAAAGTCAAGATGTAACACACAGAAAACACCAGCTCATCAATCAGTATCCATCAGTTGTAACAGCATAGCAAATTAGAAGAATTATGACAACAGGCCATCACAAGAAGGACACTTTTTTGAAGTGAAAATATTATTTTTTTAAATATGATTTTAAATTAAGTTAATTACAGAAAAGTAGTTTTATTAAGGTCTCATTTTGTTCTCATTGTGTGTGTGTGTGTGTGTGTGTGTGTTCATTATAAGTAATCAACCAGTATTGCTAACTGATGATTTTTTTGTGTAAAGTCATCATTCAATTTTCATTTCCAACAGCAGATTACAATTAAAGCTATTCCATTAAATAAATGCATACAGAAGCTGTTGATGTCAACTGGCAACTAGGTATCATGATACAATCACTTGTACTAGTGATGCCAATTGGCAACTTGGTACAGTGATACATTCATTTCAAACCATCTAAATCATCATATAGCATATTTAAAAATTACTTCATTCTGCTGCATCCTCCTCCTAAATTTTCAGATGTGAAAAGAAATGTGATGAAACCAGCAACTGCAACCACCCATGACATGGGATCACTCCTCAATAACAAACATCAAGTCCTGGGATCACTCCTCAATAACAAACATCAAGTCATGGGATCACTCCTCAATAACAAACATCAAGTCAGTCCCATTCCTATTTTTAATAAGGAAACTTGTCCTGTTAACTAAGATCACCTCCCATAAAGGTTTCTCATCCAAATTCCTATAGGTGGCTTTAAAACATGAGTCTTTACAGTAACTTTTTACAAACTTCCAAGGAGATCACTGTAAAACTTTTTAAGTACAAAATTTACAGTTTACTTTTTTGCATTTCAATCAACTGCAAGATATAATAATTTTAATATGGGCAGACAAGGAGAAAAAATTATATCCAAAAAGCAGCTATATAATTATTGAACATGATTAAGAAATGACACATATTTCATTTTTATGATTGATCATTATCCAATAATTCAAAGGAGTAAACTTCAATATGACCTACATTACAAAATGGTCTGTTGACATTCTAATTTATTTTACTATCAACTATTGACATAGGAAACTCAGGGTCAGTTTAAGAATAATAATCAAGTCCATGCCAAAGTACTCAAGAACTTTGATTTGACACCCTTAATCACAGGCTTTGTATATGTCCTACTTTATGACTCCTCTGACCTCTCCTGGTCATCACAGACCCAGGGGTCCAACTGGAAGTCCAAAACATCACTGGAAATCTAAACTCTCCTAGAAGTCACATTCCAAGTTTAAAAGTTGAATATTATACTTTAACAAAGGTATTGGACTTACAAGTACATAATTGGTTTCACAGCATCTTATTTTGGACATTAGACCCCTGATCTGGGGGCACAGGTTTCTCCCCAGAGGCAAAAAGCAGAATAAAATCTTGTCTATGACAAAATATTCTCAAAGGTCATTGATTTGGCACCCAAGAAGACATGCCTTGGTGATGTTCTAATTATATACCACTCTTGACTCCTTGAATCAAAAACCTTCTTGCAAGTCTACACTCCACAGAAGTCACATATGAAGTCTGACCCCAATATCATGGACATTAAAAGCCTCCAGCATTTACAAAAAAATGCTGTAGTATAGTTTAGTGTTTTATGGCACAGAAATATAAACAGATTATCTAGTGCAAAAGCAACTGGAGTAAGGTGTCTTGCCCAAGGATCCATTACATTAGCTCATCCAGGCTGAAATTGAAAGGTGGAGTCTGAACCCACAACCTTTTGGTCACAAGTTCCGTAAGCTCACCACTAAGTTCCCATGGCTCCTGCATCTGTTAGTTACCTTCTATGATACACAAGACAGTGCACTGGGATTTCTATGGTATGCATGCTGGTCCTCCAATGATATGCAAGGCAGCATGCTGGGCTTATTCTGCATCCCTAAGCTGCACAGGGTTACAAGAAATGTGACATATGATGTGAGAGATGTATGGACAGACAGCAAGAAAAAATTATTATATCCATTATTTTACCCCTCCCAAAATGTATATAGACAAGAGGCCCAAGTGTGCCTGAGATTGCTTACCTGGCTGACATCAACCTAAGATTCAAATGCAAGAGCAGCTGGCTCGAAAGTTTGGTTATTTTGCTTTCTGTTGAAATTTATTTCAAGGGCATTTGTTATAAAAACAGTTGCTCCAGTTTTTGTATCTTTATTCATATATAATACCAAATCAGTGTCACTATGTGCAGGTACTGGTGCTGAAACTGAGGGTAATACAATGGCATATCTCAACTTCATAAATTCAACTTAAAAAGAGAGCGTGGCTCACTAGTGGGCACTAAAGGTACAGTATTGGAATCAAAAGATTATGGCTTTAAGATGCGCTCCATCCATTTTGAATGTTACCTTAAGCAAGGTTCTTAATCTTGCTTGCTCCAACTGAACCAGCTGTAAATAGGGAGAACCAAACTTGATTTAAAATGGTACCCAATTTAAGGGAAATCGTGTACTTAACCGCAATTGCTACAGTGCACCTAGCTGTAAATAGGGCACAGCAACCCTGACCTAAAATGGTATCCAATTTAAGGAAAGTCATGACTTAACCTCAATTGCTCCAGTGGACCTAGCTGTAAATAGGAGGCAGCAACCCTGCTTTAAATTGTCATCCAATTTAGGGGAAGTCATGCACTTAAACTCAGTTGCTCCAGTTGATCTAGCTGAAAATATGTAGCATCAGCTGTGCTGCAAAATGGAATCCATCATCTCTTCCATAACACATTGCAAACTGACCAATGGGTTAGATCTCCTTTCAAATGGCAAATGCAACATACCATAATAAACATTAGCTCAATTATTCTTAGTTCAGAAAGTAATGGAATCATGACCTTCTGGCATACCTGAGTTCATTTCTCTCTTCAAGAAGATGCTGGATCAAATCTTGTCCATCATCAGAGCCTGCTATCTGTGAATATTATTGATAATATTGTTTTACTAGTATTGTAAGACGACTTAAATATTAGCTTTATGTGATACTCAATCTACTGTTGATAACTTACCTCAATATTTCCCATAAAATGCTTTTGAATTTGTATTGATTTTGACCCAATAAGCATCCTGGGTGCTTAGAAAATTCACCTTTTTGGTAAATACTTATGGTTAATTGTTATTCTTATAAGCACTCCTACTGATCCCACAACATATGTTTAGATACATCAATAACAATACTACACATAATCATCAGAAAAGTCTCATAAAAAACTATAACTGCCTTGAATTTTCTTTATTTCAACAACTTGGTCCATTTTAATCATTTTTATGTTGAATTTCTCTATAGATTTAGTTTTAATATCATCAAAACTAAAATTCACATTTTAATTGCAGCCAATTCCTGTCGAACAGGGCATAATAATTATTGTACCATATATTGGTGTGCATAACACACAGCTCAACCATCAACCCAGAATGAGGGAGAATGCTTATTTCGGCCATATAACAAACATCATTTAATACATTCCAAAATAGGATGACAATAGTCAGCTATTTTGGATAGTGCAATGATAATCATTTGTTATACATGTTTGAAATGTTTAAAAATATACCAGTGTTTGATCATTTCTCATGTCTTTTCTGTCAGAATGTGGCACCTGACCATAACAAAAAAGTATTTTTAAATCATAAAAGAATGAACAAAAGAACACTGAAGGTATATCTTCCAGTTTTTAAGTTGTCCCTTAAAATGGTCCTTTGATGTTTTGCCTTGTTTTATCAGATCCCTCAAATTCCTCTTTGTCATCACTCTTGAAAAGTCGCTATGTCCTTATCTGTCGTTCTTCTCCACTACCTAACAGAAGATTCTCCTACAATGAACTCCCTCCCAGTGGCTATGCAGGGCATAAGAAATGATGCTAAACTTGTCTTTCACGCTGTATGAATAGTTTACTTAACACAAATTGTCTTTGTCTGACTATACTTTTTCAGCTTCAAGAGGCTATATGAAAGTTCCTGTTTGGAATTTATATTTATCTCGACTATCATGATATGTCTGAAATGTATCTTAATGTCTAAGATACAATCTAGCAGGACAAAGCATCCTAATTATGTCTAGAACATGAAAGCTTTAGCTGGTGCCGATAATCTTTTCAAACACCATGCTAAGTCAATTAAACGTGTCTAAGTGGGCACAAAACCAGTATAAGGAGAAGAGTGCTGGCAACTGATTGTTTAAGAAGGACTTAAAGAGTTTCCTGGGTGCAGGATTTGTCTGACAGACGATCTAAGAAATCCTTAATCTTTGCTGGATACAGCAAGAGATGAAAGATGGATGCTCTTCATAATCATATGTTATCTACTCACCCCTTGACCTTGTATGCATGACTTGCAAAGGGAAGTGCAAGACACTTGGCCTGCAGCAAAATGTAGTAAATGTCCTCAATTGTGCCTGCTCCATTTTGAGTCAGAGTGGACCTGCTGATCAAGGTTTACTCCAAACTCATGGGGAGGACGTCAACCTCCTCTTGCACAGCTTCCAAACCCAATTGTATTACACCAAGCAAACCAGCATTGTAGCTGGGTGTACTGATCTATCTGCCCAAAGAATATGCCATTATTATTGTTACAAGCCAGGGGTCTTTGTTTGACCGAGCGGTGTCAAACCCTGGCGCGATTCCCGCTAGAAGTCATAAGTTTACCCCAAATTTCCAAAGACTTCTATACAACTTCAGTTGTAAGTTAGAAAGACCGACGTGTCCATTCTATACATAAATTTTACTCTAATCAATGTAAAACCACCGATTTCCCAACTTGCCAAATATCTATCAACCGCACATTTGCATAGTTTCCCTTCATCAACTTTCCGTACCATCAGCAGTTCACGCCGTAGGAACTCTACAAATATCCACTACCACAGGGAACTGTTTTAACTACGCCACCTTAAGCCAGTCAATCCATGGTTCCAAGGCACATTACGCCAATACAACTACATCACATTTGCCACCATGGCGACATAAACGATATCTGCAGAGTCCCTTCTCATTTTATTCCATTGTGTAATTTACCGGTTTCCTACCGTAAATACTGCCACTGCAGTCATAACACTAAGGTACACTACTAGATTTTATTAAGGACTACATTATGACAGGGACAGTCATGCGGTTTGGGTCTAATTCGCTACTCACTGACCATGGCATCATGGAAACTCGCTAACACTTTCTCTCCGTGACGTTTGCTCCTAATAATTGGCTAATTATTTCGGGTTACGGAATATTTTCATTGCACCGAATTCCAATAATCAAGTAAAATCACACAAATCTAAGAATTCCTTAAACGGGGCGCTATAACCAAATGCGCACCTCCAAAATTTATTACAATACTAAGTCATTTCATTTAATACCACGTCATTTGGAATCTGAGTTCATTATTTCATTTTTGGAGTTCAATCATTTCATTTGATGCTACAGTATTTCATAACACACAACATCATTTGGAATCCGAATTCATCATCTCATTTGTTGGGTTAAATCATTTCATTTCAAACTACATCATTTCATTTAATACCACGTCATTTGGAATCTAAATTCGTCATTCCGTTCTGTTCTTTAAATAATTTCATGTGACACCACATCACTGGAATCTGGATTTATCATTTCATTTGCTGGGTTAAATTATTTGATTTCATACTACATCATTTTAATAATGTAATTTTGGCAGTGACGGCTGCCCATACAATGATACTTAATTCCAATAGATTTTTAGTAAAGTTTTAAAAGTATCTTCCTTATGTTTCTTGTGACAAGGATTATTTCTTTGTGGAGCAGCTGTGTTTATTGCGACAGGATGTAATTTTCGGTAGCAACGTGTATTGTTCAGCCAATTCTTTATTAAATGTATGCATTTTTTATTTTTTTTAAACACAACTTTCTTAATTTTGTGTACTCTTACAACACACAAAGACATTTATGCTCGCTCTTCTCATAATCTCTCTCTCTCTCTCTCTCTCTCTCTCTCTCTCTCTCGTCATATGAGCACCTAGAAAAGACTTTTTTTTCAGATCTGCAAAAACCTCAATAAACTGAAATCTTCTCAAAATCAAAAATGTTGGTGGGTCACAGGTGTTTTTACTTTTGATGGGTTTCATTGTGTATTTATAATATAGTGGTTCTATTTAAAGGGTCACCGCTTCTGTGGCCTAAGTGGTTAGAATGTTCGCCTCAGATGCGGGAGGTCACGGGTTCGAGTCATACCAAATACATAAAAGTGGTGATAGCAATAAGCAGCCTCGCTTTTCGCTTAGCATTAAGAGGTTAGTGTGTAGGACTGGTCGGCCTGGTGTTAGGATAATGTGACTGGGTGATACATGATGCCATATGTCTGTTGCATGATGCCCCAGTACTAGACATCATTATAAACTGCTAAACTGCAGACATCGTTGCGACATGACTCGAATTGTTAAACCTACGTTAAAAATCCCGAAACACACACACACACACACACACACACATTTCAAGCTCAACATTTTAGGTTTCCACCACACTTTATTTTCGCTGCCTCGCTTGGCGCTCATCATTAAGAGGTTAGTGTTTGGACTGGTCGGCCTGGTGTCAGGACAATGTGACTGGGTGGGACATCATGCCACATGTCTGCGGCATGATGCCCCAGTGCTAGATATCACTATAAACTGTTACACTGCAGACATCGTAGCGATATGACTAAAAAATTGTTAAAGCTACGTTAAAAATCTAAATCACACACACACACACACACACACACACACACACACACTATTTTCCACACTATGACTTGACATCGGCATTTGATACTTTAGAGATGCAATACTTAACGGTCTGATCGGTCATCACTAGCAGGTATGTTGTGAACAACATTAGGGATCTTCAAGTTTAATGTCATGGTGTTGAACGTTGTATTTTTCCACTACACCTTCCCCTTTTCAGTTTTTATCTAATAGTTATTGCAAATGAAGGGATTCAAATTGGTATAGCTATACATAATCGCTGAAAGGTGTGTTGCATACCACAAAGGTGGTGGTGGTGGGATCTTTAAGGTCAAGGTCACATGTGAATCTTTTAGGTTACCATCACAGTTGCCCTTCTGCTTTCTAATATAAGAGCTGTTCACTATAAATAGATGAAATTTGATATATTGTATATTGAGCTACTTTAAAATCCCTTATATATATATATATATAGAGAGAGAGAGAGAGAGAGAGAGAGAGAGAGAGAGAGAGAGAGAGAGAACCTCTAATTAAAACACGTTTTATTGTTATCATTATTATTATTGCTAAAATCCCTTGCGCACACCATATAAGACACGTTTTCTGAGCTCTCACATCACATTTGTATTATATTGCCCAACAGCGACGCGTTTGCCCAATTGGGAGAACGTAGAATCTGAGGGTCGTGGGTCCGATGTCAGCCCATCTTCAATAGCCAAAGTGAATTTAAATTTAAATTGCTGATGCATGCGTGGAAGGCAGCATCACCCCAAGGCAAGAGTAAGGAGTGGAGACCATCAAGGAATTCCACGCATTACTCTTGCCTTGGGATTATGCTGCCTTCCAAGCATGCGTCAGTAATTTAAAAAATATGAATAACCGATGGATACACCGGTGTTCTGTTCTGACTGGGATCAATACTTTAAAAAAAAAGTGAGTTCTGACGGATTTAATGCTATTGGTCAAAAGAATAGGGATTTTATTTACCATCCGCATACAAAGGTCAGTCAAACTAAATGAGTTAATTACTAGCGATCGGCCGATAGTCCGAACAGAAAGGAGGCTGAAAACATCATTCCAAATTGTGCCTCGCACAGTTGGTCTCCGCTATCAGTAAAATGTCAGGGGGAAAAAAAAGCGGAGATCTACTTGTTCGTCTAGAAGTTTTATAAAACCCGGACTTGGAGATCAAAAACCCCGAGGTAGAGATTGATTATTCAGTCTTAGCCAATCAAACGCATCGTTACACAAGTACTGTCCTGAATAACTGTTTGGCAACAAGTCTCAAGTTCTAAATCAAAAAAAGAAAGTTCTGACGATTTACAGACCTGAGTCTACACTGTTCGCAGAGGGACGTCATAACACTTTGCTTACACGATTAACGATCTTAATCGGATCTTTCTTTTACCTTCACTCAGAGGAGGGGCCACGGGTGGCAGAGTTGTCCTAGGCGTTCGCCTTTACAGATAAATGACAGCTTAACTCTGTCTGCGTGGGTCGCGTCTCGGGTGCGGTAACGTGGGTATGTGAGAAAGCTTGCCAGTAGCTTCCCTTTGGTCGGTTATTCAAACACGGATTTTCCAGGGTTCTTCATCAACCAGATATACTGGCCGCCATGTATAGCCTGTCGTGTGTTGAAAAATGGTGTTAAGCCCACAACAGCACAACATCAGTCAGAGATTTCTACTTTTAAACTCATCAAACAAGTCCCATGTACTTTGTATAGAGTTTTCTGTACACGACGACATAGCCATTTAGACGCATGCCCTATATGCTTGGATGAACTAGTGTATAATATCTTAGAGAAATTACACAGGGTATGATATGTTATAGGGATCAATAACAAAAATATAATATATCCAACATGAGTTTAAAGAGTGTTGAACGTAATAAACAGACAACGTTAGCGTCTTCATCATAGCATTAGAGTCTTCATCATAAAGCTAGAGTCTTCATCGTAACGCTATTCATATATGTTCATCATGAGATTCGTGATTCCTCTTGCTCGATAGAGAGTTGCCTTCGATTGGCCTTTTATTAATGGATAACATGCTGCTTTCGAAAATGTGCCACCAGAAAAATAGAGCACACTATGATAAATTTTGTCACCGAAGTATAGTTTATAATACCTGAAATACGATTTAACAAAACGTGTAGTCCATGTTAAAAAAAATTTCTAGTGAGATAGTTAAAAAGTGCATTAATGGAATACTTGATATCCAGAAGATATTAGGCACAGTCTCTCTGAAAGTGATACGACACTCCACTGCGATGCTGAGCCCATGATGTTTCCTTCACCTCCAGTTTAGTAACAGATTGCAAATAACACTCCCTTTCTTTCGGAAAGTAATCGATAGTAATGCACGCGAAGAGAGTGGCAGAGAAACACGCCGATTTACAATCTTCCTCGCCGATGCTTTTCAGCACTGCTTGATTGTGTCCCACTATGTAGTAACCGACGACCTTCTGAAAAGAGCGACCATACTCAGTGCAAGATCTTACGCAGGTCCAGTTTTCTGGGTAGTAACTGCGTCCAGGCTCACAGTAGCACGTGTTTTCACGGCACTCGGCTTTGTTGACCCAACAGTCCGCATTATCCTTGCAAGAGCTTCCGATTCCTTTTAACTGTGAAGTCTTGTTCATCCAGTTCAAGAACGGACCCAATTTATTGACCAGTTGAGCTGACAGACCTTCAAAATCTGAATCATCGGACACGGACAATTTCTCCTCGATAATTCCACCAACGGTTCCGTTTAACTTCTCCAAGGACACTCGCACCTCATCTCGAAATTTATTTTGACTGTTCTCAGCCTCTTTTTTTATGGCTTCTATCCTGTGATTAAGAAGCATGGAAGTCTTATTAGACAAATCCATTGCCTCTTTTATATCTTCCTTCAAAGAATGCAACACAGATGTCGCCACATCCTTGCGAAGCGACTTTTCTATTACGAACCCCTTCTGTAAAGCGATAAATCTTTCATCCAACCTTTCTCTTTCTTGTCGTTCCCACTGTATTTCCTTCTGCAGGTTTTCTATAATTATTTTATCTCGTTCTGGACGATTTTCTACGTCCTTAGAAATTTTGGTATCATTTTTACTGTCTGGACTATTGGACGTTCCTTTAGCCATCTCCAGGAGAGTCTGGGCTAGTTTCGTGTAGTCGACGTCTCTCCGATGCACTTTAGCCCTTGCATCCTGGCTAAACAGGAGTAAGATTTCTATCAGTAGGATACACATGCTTGGACTTAATATCCCCATGGCTTTTGTGCGCTGTATTGTAAGACAGTTAGAATAACATATTGCGACGAAACATATATCGTATCATAATAGGTGTGCACTTAAGAAGTGTTTATGTGTTGTTTTACATAATCGCGAGAACTATACATTAAGGCATACATTTATTTCCTTTGGGTCGAATTTCAGTTGTGCTAAGAGTTGAAAAGGCTATACTGTATGCAAATATTTAGTCTATTTACGAAAGTTTGTCTTCGATAATGTAAAAAAAAAAAAAAAAAAAAAACAGGTTTAAAATATTTTTATATACTTTATTGGTACCAAATTACGACTATATATGAGAGAGACAACATGCTACTCAATTTGCACTAGATCCGCTAATCCCTAAACATATACTTATTTATTCTTATGTATTAAACATGCACGCATAGTTCAAACATGTTTTGATGATAACAAATGATTAAAAATGAACGAAAGCTCACAAAGAGTTATTGCATGGCTGCAGTTGAGAGGAGGAACAAAATAAAACCAGTCCAACAAAAGGTAGAAGAAACAGTTGTCGCCTGGAATTTCTTTTCGTTTCTAACAACTGTGCTATATGTACATGTCGTACTCATTCTGCAGTGAAACCGCAATGGCAGTGGTCAGAAAATTGTTTCCATTATTTCGTTTGGATAACGATGAAGTCGGATAAAAATACGTGTAAGATAATTAAGAAAATCCGTGCCTAATTGTGTTCGGATAGTGTGATATTCAGACTAAAGGAGTCTGGAATTACACGCGTCCTCGTTCATTTATACGAATAAGTGCTTCTGTTAAATGAAATGAAAAAAAAACAACAAAGAAACAGAACAAAAAAGCAACAACAAAAACCACACAAAAAACAAAAACACAACAGCAAAACAGATGTCTTTATTTTCACAAAGCTGCTCAGATATTCTAGATAAACTGACGATTCAGAAATGTAAGGTTAATCATTTAATGTCCTATTTTGTATGGAGAGTGGAGAAGAAGTAATTGTCGCTCGAAAAGTTCTTACGAGAGTTCACATACATGAAGAGAAAACATTTTACATCATTATTTTTGTTAACATGTGTAGCAGCTGACAATTACTTCTCAAGAGCTGGAGATTGTTACTCTCAGGGAGAGGAAGTAGATCCTTGTAAACTACACGTTTATCCCTAAGAAAAAGCACACAGAAAAAACTAATTACAAAAACAGTTACTATTTTTTCCAGCTAGAGTATTAAAATGAACTGTCCCTTTTTTTTCTATGTATACATGCTTTTATGTCTGTCTGTCTGTTCTTTTCTTCTTCTTTTTTTTCTCTTTCTTTACCGCCCATTTATTTATCCACCATCTCTTTTCTTTGGCTGATTATCTCTTGTTAGCTCAGAATGTTGCGTATCAGTTGTATTTGTACGACTATAATTATTTCATCTGAGATCTGTCAAGTACAGAGAGAGGAATATATTATTGCATATTTGCTTGTTTTAAATTAAAAAAAATATCGGTCTTGTTACTTTTTATTTTAAAAAAATGATACCTCCAAGAAAAATACAAAAACGCACATATGGTATACATTAATAAAATACAAAAACTAATTAAAATGATCTTGATTTAATTGATTTTTAAGTTTTGTTGTTTTTTGTTTGGTTTTTTTTTTTTTTTGTTTTTTGTTTTTTAGTTTTTGTTTGGTAACATCATTTAACTGTTCCCCGCAACCGTCGCGGTGATTGGTATTTTGAGCACATACTAGTCCGCAGGTCACCGCGACTTCCGCCGTAATAGTGTTGCGTATGCTTGTCTGCCTGTCGTTAGTTTGGCACACAGTTTACTTTTTAGCATGATTTTAAATTAAAAGCAAATGCAACACGTGAAGAAGAGAGAAATCGGATTAACTTACTAATGTAAGCCAATGCCCATCAAACTGATATGGCACACAGACTATGAGGGCTTGGTAACAAAGGACGCTAATATGGCTGACTTCTGACCCAGTGTTCCAAATATTCCCGAGAACGAAACACGGACATATTCTTGATTTATTTACATGCAGTTGTGTAAAATTTGAAGCTTTCAATGAAATGTATTTGATATAAACATTTAAATATTGATTTAAAATTGATGTGAAATTGCGCATACATTCACTGTAATGCTGCAATAATGTTATCAAGAAGCATTAACGAATTGTTATAATTTTTTGACAAACAGCCTAACAGGCATAAAAGTCTAAACAGATAAAAGTTGAATGTTTTATTTCAGTGTCAGGACATTGCCATTTGCATTTTTATTGTCCTTAGTCCCATAAGCATGTAATAAAAATATGTGAAAGTATTTCAAACTGTTGAGGAAGATATTTAAAATGGCCTGTATGTTAATATAAAGACAGAAGTTGAATCAGCTAGTCTGTAATTGCAGATGAAATGTTTTGTACTTGAGGACTGAGAAAATGGCACCAAAAAAAGAAAAAGAGAAAAAGCCAAGAGTTCTGGCCAACAGATATGAGATTGTGAAGAAGCTTGGAAAAGGAAACTTTGGCACTGCATATTTATGTAAAGACCTGCGGAACAAACTGAAAGATGGAACTGAGCTGTAAGTTGAAAATAAAGGCTGAACAAAGGTGTCATATTGATCAGTGCCATTATCATACAATGTTCTAATTTGACATATGTAGTTTTAAGTTAATAACGTCATAAAATAATCTTCTGCTATGAATGTGATTAAATCTTAGTATCAGTTACTATCTTAATGATATTAAATATCAGTCAATAATGGTATAAACTTGGTGTTGCTAATATCACAGTGTTAATTGACTATACCATAATAATATGACATTGACATAATATTTGAAAAATATTCCATGAAACTATTATTTCATAAAATGAATATAAGCAACCTTTTCTCATTTGAAACACATTCTGGTTGACACATGCCTATTCTGAATAAATGCACTGAAACAGTCCATAAAGGTGAAACTTCATTCTTGAGAAGCCCCCATTACATCAGTATTAATAAATATTTACTTTGTTGACACTGATCACTTATTGACCTTGACTTTAAGTTACAAGGTGACATGGGGGCCCCGAGTGGCCGAGTCGTCTAAAGCACTCACTGTTACGGATTACTGACATCTCACCTCTGTCTGCTTGGGTTCGAGTCTCGGGTTCGGCCAATGTGGGTATGTGAGAAAGCTTGCCAGTAGCTTCTTGTGGGTCAGTGGTTCTTTCCAGGGCTTTCCCGGGTTCTTCCTCCACCATTTATACTGGCCGCCATGTATAGCCTATCTTGTACTGAAAAATGGCGTTTACAACAACAACAAGGTGATATGTTTGTTAAGCATTGTTGAGTGTGACCACAGGTACCTGGGGATACTTTCATAGTGTGTGAGTATCCTGTTGAAAAAAAAAACCGATGAAGAAAGTAACCTCTGGGCCCTGTATGTGCAGCATATTAAACAAAATTATATAGAATGGTCAGCATTACAGGTTTGTCAGCAGAAATTCAGGATGAGGAGTCCAGGACTCTTCACTCATGGAACCCTGGAGTCCCCAGCCTATTTCTGACAGATCATGGCAAAACCTCAGGAGTCCATCACTTTCAAATGGATAAAAAAGAAAATGAAAGCACATGTTTATTATTTGAAGAATTGAATTCACACAAAAAAGAAAATATTTTCAGTAAAAGAAATGTAAAGTTTAAACATTATACATGTAAATTTATATTTTGTACCCTTACAACAAGATTAAATATAAAAAATAAACAATTAGTTTCAATCCAAGAATGATCATTTAAAATGCTGTGTAGTTTTCTCTGCAAGTAAATGTGCATCTCCATTCTCACCAAACATACTAACATGAATAAACACCTGGCATTACACTGTACTGTATTTAGAAACATGAATTACTGTCATTAAATAAAACAAACAAATGAAAAATATACCAAGCAGTGTATGTGCAAAGAAACAAATGAATAATTCAAAATAAATATGTAACTTGTTAATTATTAAACGGTGTTAAATGCCTTAATAGCTGTCCCAAAGGAATAAAGGTGGGATATAATATAGGCTCTATAGAAAAGATGAATTAATCTTGGTTCATGTATGGTACCTAAATACATGTAGCCTGAGACTGCAGATTTGAACTGTAGTAAAGATAAATTTACACAAGCTTTTGATATTGATACTCAGATATCATCAGTCAAATGGAACCTTCACCTGATTTTTTTTCCTTTTGTTGGAATTAGTGTCATTTTTATCACAAGTCCATTTTCGGAACATGAAAACAGTAGTGTTAACATATTTTTCTGCACTCTTTTAAAAAGACCCTACTGATATTTGTAGTGCTCTGTAGACATCACATGTACTGAACAAGTATGGCATATTGATGATTTGGCAATATTGTCCAGATCAAACTCAGGAAAAGCTTTGTTTACATTCATGATTTATATTTGCATCATACCAGTTTAATTTAAACACTGTTACACAAAATAGGGCATGATTTATTTGCCAGTCAATTGCAAGTGCTTACATATACACTCAGTAGAACATGGTTTCTTTGAATTACGTTAGAGTAGCCTCATGACATAATTATAATGATAAGATTGGCTATGGCCGACTGAAATATAAAAAGGGGGAGTGACCTGGTGGTAAATGAGGCATGTCATGGGGATGCATGATATGGAGAAATGGTGCATCTTTGTGAATTTAATGCATTTTTTTACCTAGAAGCTTATGTCCCTGTGCGCCCTGGCATTATTGACTTGGGTGCAAAATGATTGTAAAGATTCATGATATGTTGCAGTATATATTAGGCCCCCAAAAAGTATGTGTGGTTCTGTAACCTGACTGATTTTTTTTTTCCTGCCAACTCTACATTTTATTTTGGACAATAAAAATTAAATTTAGGATGTGAATGATGCTTATTTTCTAGTTTATGCTTCATTTAAGTCCATCCAGGTTTGAAAAATAATAATTTTGTACCTACCAACCTACCTACCCTAATTTTTTTTTTGTAACCAGAACCACACCTACTTTTTTATTTGGCCTTAACATTAAAATTTAAGGTGGAATTGGAAATGATTCTAAACACTGGTTTGTCCAAAGGAACTACATGTACCAACAAGGACTTCTTGTATCTTATGATATTTTGTTTCTTTCTTTGCAATCATTTTAATTATTTCATAAATGTTGGCGATCATTTGGTAAAAAAAATATATGAAAGATCTGCTGTTTCATCTTAATTCAATATATCACAATAATATTTCAGTATTTCATTCAGTATTGCAATACATCACATTAGGGTTATCAATTCAATACCAAATCCTACTGTGCACAGTTCACAATCCTGCCCATTAGTCAATAATATTGAGCGATTGATTAATAATACTACTGCTTGTGACTAACAATGAATTCTGCATCTGTACTTGTAAAATGGTGGTGGTGATCAGAAAAATAATTCAGAGATAATGAGAATTGTGCCATTGAATGGAATGGCTCAACAGCCATATATTGAATAAATATAGATTAATCACATACTGAACTGAAAAGCATAAAATAGTTGATGTTGTACCCAGTTGCCATGAAGATTAATATTCAGTGGTTAAGTTTTTGCAAGTCAGAAACATTGTACAGTTTGTAAGTGAGATTGTATGTTTCATGTAGCCCATGTTGTTACTATAGTTACTTGTGTAAAGCTCAATGATTTCTCCATAATGTTCACTCTAAGGGGGAATAACTCCTTTAGACATTTTGTTAGGGAAAATTTTCAGCTTTTTTTAAGGGGGGTCAGTTTTTATGAGAACAGTATTATTAAATAGACCTCTTAGCATTATGTGTTAGCAAATGTGAATGTGATAAATATAGATGAATAAACAGTTGTATATGTTCACTATTGGCACAGCAGTTGTGATTGTGTGGTATGACCATTATATACTGTATATACATGCTTATAAGATGAGTTCAACTTCAGACTGCAGTAACCCAGATCTGCCTTTGCATAATGCACCAGCAGATCTGGGTCTATGCAGTTTGTTAGAAGTAATCAGTAGAACAAACAACAGAGACCCTGATCTGCAGGTGCATTATGCGAAGGCAGATCAGGATCTTTGTTGTTATGCAGTTTGATTCGACTTACAAGTGTGTACATGTTGTTGGCATTG
Source organism: Megalonaias nervosa (assembly GCA_016617855.1). NCBI lineage: Eukaryota > Metazoa > Mollusca > Bivalvia > Unionida > Unionidae > Megalonaias > Megalonaias nervosa. The sequence goes on from JAECUM010001966.1 coordinate 38,115, forward strand.
CAGTTGTCTTCAGCACAGTGGCGGTGATCTTGTGTTATGATAATGATGCTATGTTATCTTTATCGGACATGGGCACTAAATACTCAAAACTGCATGTCAGCCATTGTACAACCTTACCATGAGCAGTTTGTAAAATGCTTGTAATTACAAATAATTAAATTGCTTTGTTGCAACTTGTCACTTAGTAGGCACTTGATTATCTGTTGATCTAAAGCATCAGACACTTAACATGATCAGATTTAGCTTTGTTATATTAATGAATGTTACAAATTTCATTTCACTCATGGTAGAATGAATGTGCAATATTTTTGCTCATTTTTAAATAGGAATTACTTAAATTTAAGGGGAATTCATATGTCCCCAAGAGAATACTGCAATCCAGGCCCAATTGCAGTCAGTGTAGACCCTGCACTACTATTGCATAATGTGCCAGTGGATCATGCTCTGTATTGTCTGTTCCACTAATTTGTGCTATCAAACTGCATGGAACCAGATCTACCAGTACATTATGTGACAGTAGATTTGGGTATATGTAGCTTGTGCACAAGTATATACTGTAATTTCTGTTAATACATGCAGTACAAATCTTGGAAAACACCTGAAATTGTTGTACACTTTGCACAGCAGTCTTAACCTTATGACTGGAAATCTGGGGAGACTCCTGAAATTGTTTAACATTTAGCATGACATTATTTTCCCTGTGACTGGAAATATTGGAGGACGCTTGATATTGTTTTACACCGTATGCAGCAGCCTTTAACCAGATGACTGAAAATCTTGACTTATAAAAGCAATGGTCCATTCAGGCATGATGGTGGTAAAATTCATTTGCATGAAAATAATCGGTTGCTTGAAGACACTCCCCATATAGCTTTCATGGACCTTATAATCTGAAGTGATATGAAAGTTGATCTGCTTTGTAAAAGGTAGTATTATTTATACTGGTAATACATTTACTAGTTGATCTGTTTTATGAAAGGTAGTATTACTTCTGCTGATAATACATATACTTTTTTATTTGCTTTATAAAAGGTAATACATTTGCTAGTTCATCTCCTTTGTAAAGGTTGTATTATTTCTACTGGTAATACATTTGCTAGTTGATCTGCTTTGTAAAGGTAGAATTATTTCTACTGGTAATACATTTGCTAGTTGATCTGCTTTGTAAAGGTTGTATTATTTCTACTGGTAATACATTTGATAGTTGATCTGCTTTGTAAATTTTGTATTATTTCTGCTGGTAATACATTTGCTATTTGATCTGCTTTGCAAAGGTATTATCATTTCTACTGATAATACATATACTAGTTGATCTGCTTTGTAAAAGGTAGCATAATGTTTGCTGGTAATACATTTGCTAGTTGATCAGCTTTGTAAAGGTAGTATTATTTCTAGTGGTAATACATATACTAATTGATCTGCTTGTAAAAGGTTGTATTATTTCTACAGGTAATACATTTGCTAGTTGATCTGCTTTGTAAAGGTAGTATAATTTTTGCTGGTAATTTATTTGCTAGTTGATCTGCTTTGTAAAGGTACTATTATTTCTACTGATAATACATATACTAGTTGATCTGCTTTGTAAAAGGTTGTATTATTTCTACTGGTAATACATATATTCATCTGCTTGGTAAATGTAGTATTATTTCTACTGGTAATACATTTACCAGTTGATCTGCTTTGTAAAAGGTAGTATTATTTCTACTGGTAATACATATACTAGTTCACTTTCTGAAATTTTAAAAAAAAAAGCTTAAAATTTGAATAATTGAATAGACATATCAATCCTTCAAGTCACTTGTGATGGAACAGATTGGATTTAAATTATACTTGTCCTAGTTCAAGTTTCATTTGTCCTAGCCAAACATACAGCTATGATTGTTCAGTTCTTCTAGTACTACCATATATACTTGCTTAGAAGTTGAGCCACACTGCAAACAACAAAGATCCTGATCTGCAGTAGCATAATGTGCTTGTAGACCAGGGTATATTTTGTTTGTTCTGCTGACCACTCCTAACAAACTGCACAAGCCCAGATCTGCAAGCACATTATGTGATGTCAGATCTGGGTCGGTGCAGCTTGTAATTGGACTTTACTTATAAGTGAATATATATGGTATGCCGTTCTGCCTCTATTACAGTCAGTAAAGAATTCTTAAAATTACAGGAAAGTTTTGAAGGAGATTTCAGTTGGTGATCTGCAACCTGATGAGTCGGTGGATGCCATGCATGAGGCTAGGCTTCTGTCCAAATTAGATCACCCAAGTATTGTCAAATTCCATGACAGCTTCATCGATGGGGAGTTCTTCTGTATTGTCACAGAATACTGTGAGGTAAAGAGTACTTGTTTATCAACCAGTCCTTGATTTCATGTTCTGATTGTTAAATTCATCAATCACTATTTGTTTTTATTAAGAAAAGTGGTGTTGTAATTTAAAAAAAAAACAAAGACTGAAATAATGTGTTCCTTCGTTTATTTTAGGACTCATAAAAACAAGAGCAGTTAAAAGAAAACAAACAACCCATATCTTACAGCAAGAGAAATTAAATATAGAATTTTCAGGAATACCAGTCTCACCCTGTAGGTGAAATTTTTCACAAGAAAAGATTTCCCTTGGTTAAATTTCTCTGCTCATATTTTCTATGACCTGCACCTTTGTAATTTCAGTATTTATGGATTGCCATGAAAGTTGGTAAAGATTATGGCCATCACCTGAAGTTCTTCAGGTTTTGATGGATTGCCATGAAACTTGGTAAATATTATGGTCATAGCCAAGTCATTGACAAGTGACTAAAGTCCTGCAAGTTATTGCCCATTTTTACTTGGATCCATATTGGGTGCATGACAGAATCTTGTGGATAGATCTATAGTTCTTAATGGACCATCTTTAAACTTTGCACATGTTATGGTCATCATTTGAAAACATTAATTATGGCAGATCACTTTGCTCATGCAATTTAGAGTTTTTTCTCTTGGAAGTGAATGCTATGATAAGGCAAAATCCTATCAATGCATCTTGTCTTGCAGTTGTGGATTGAAGTGAAACTTGGTCATCATCTAAAGATTGATGTATTGACAGATCCTTGTGTTCGTTGAGTTTTTTAAGATTTATTGCCCTTTATGACTTGCTGGAAGTGTATGGCATAATTTTGTGAATGCAGCTACATGTACTCTTTCAGTTTTTCATGGGTTGCTGTAAAACATACTATATATTATCCTCCTCATCATCAGATATGCTGGTTGACCAATCATTTTCCTGACACTCTTTTTAGAAGACTTATTGTATTTTTGTTTTTATTATTGACTTGTCTCAATCATAGGGGTAGGAGTGGGAAGCAGGGGATGTGAGGTATATTTTTATTTATCAACTTGTCCTCCCCTAGTTACATTAAATGGATTGAATTGCAGTTTGTGATTCCAAGTTAAAAACTAATTGCCATGCCTTGGAAATCTTTCATAACAAGTTGCGCTAGGTTTCGCTGACCAGACAATTTCACACATATGATCATACATCAGAAGGACATAAAGATCTGATTGGATTAAAAATTCCTCTGTTGCTTGGAGTCAGTTTTTAAGGTCTACTACAAGTGTTTGAATGCTAACTCATTGAATGGATAAGTCAGTGATGTGAAATCTCCTCTACAACAAACATGCCAGTGTTTCATCTTGATATAAGATAAAGCCACCAATGTGGCTGGCTGAACAATGAACTCGACAGCTTATCTCATCAAAACTTGGTGAGTTATATTGAAAAAGTTGCAGAAAATTTGTTGAAACCACTAATAAAAAAATCTCCATCAAAGAAAAATAGTGCCACAAATTCTAAATTCATGAAAATATTGTAATATTTTGAATTGATCACAATATATTTTTTTTATAATATCCATATTCCTTCCTCTTATTCAATATTAACAGTACAGCTCTTTTATGATGTCCTCTTTGCCATGAATTTACAAAAAAGATAACACAAAGCTGTTATTTCCAATTGGCTGAGAAGAAAACATTACCACGTGACATGCAGTGGGTAACTATTAAATGATTATATCAAATGTATCCAGTTTATTGGATCTGAATATGTTATATTGGTCTAAATTCTTTGGCAAAGGGAAACAGTTTACATGCAAATATTCAAACCTTGTGTAAATATGAGCTAAACTGATTTCCAGCAAGATGTTGTTTTCACTGTGCACTGTCATGGAATCAACATCTTGTGAGTTTGTTGTTCCATGAAGTGTAATATTGTTGAATTTATAGATTGATGATACATCATATTGGCAAGTTTGTCATTCACCAAGATGTTGCATCAATGAGTTGTCCATTCTGTGAATTGTATTATTGTTGATATGTATGTCGGTTAAGGAATATTCTTCATACTGCTTTTTATTCCCTTACTATAACAGTTAAAGAATATTTTTCATACTACTTTTCATTTCCTGACCATATTCTCTGGAGGGACATACAGTCATATCCATGTTATATTACATACTGTTTTAATTCATTAGGGTGGCCAAGTGGTATAAGGTGCTCAATTTACAGATCACTGACATCTCACCTTTGCAGGTTTCGAGTCTCAGACTTTAGACTATGTGGTCATGTGAAAAAGCTTGCCAGTGGCTTCCCTTGGGTCAGTGGCTCTTCTTGGGTTTTTCCCAGGTTCTTCCTCCACCAGATATGCAGACCATTATGTGTAGTCTATTATGTGCTGAAAAATGGCATGAAACACACAAACAAATTCAATCCATTATCTTTTGTAAAACTTCATGGATTGTTATGAACATTAGTATGAGGTTTAGTCTTAAATAAGACCTAGATCAAGTTTGATTTTCACTTTCATTGTTTCAGAAGATTGGGTTTTGAATTTTGTTAAAGTTAAAAGGTTGCTTTGGGTCATAAATTTAATTTGTACCTTATAACTTTTGAAGAACTTTGTGGATTTATATCTAAATTAATTTGTACTTTTGTTATATATGTTGCTGGCAATTAGAAGTTTTCCCTTGCATAGTGAACTAGAGTTTCTTCACTTATGGCATATTGTTGGGGCATTCATGTTATCTACTGTATTTACTGTATATATTGAGACGCAATAAAATAATTAATTTTTTTCCTGTCATAGAACTGATGGTGAAACCTTTTTCACCTAGGTCATATGTTGCAAGACATAAGAAATGAAATAAGTTTGTGTTGAATTTGCAACCTGCCCCCACTGCATGATGCAATAAAATAGATAAACAAAATGCTAATTTGATAATAAAATGAATTAAACTAACCTTGTATTGTTATCATTTATTCCTATTTTATTTTCATCATGAACATTAAAGAGTAAAACATATCCATAAACTCAATATGTAGCCTAGGCATACATACTGTAGTATGTATCATTTATGTCAGATAATACATGACACCATGTTTATCACAAATTGTGTTTGTTGTACTCATAGGTTTGAACATGTTATCCAACTGAAAATGGGATCCAACAAAATCGCGAACATGAGGGAATAATCAACCAATTGCTTGAAGGCATGTGCCATTCACACATGACATGGTATTAGGTGCAAAATAACCAAGATTGTATTATATCCAGGTCAACTATATGATAGTATCTTGCAAATAAAAATCATTATTTGAAAATACATTCTCTTGAGTGTAAATGACAATCTTTTTGCTAGCACCAAATGATTGGATTGTATGTGTGCTGGAGATGGGTTAGGTTGATTAGGTGATGCTGCAGTGGATTAAAGTTTTATATCTAGTTCACAGTTTTATACTTTTTAAAATAAAGTTGGAGTGCAATTTCTGACATATAATTTTTGAATGATTTAAAATGTGTCCTACAACTTACTACTTAAAAACCCCTGATGTGTCCCAAAACATACAATGCACAAAAAATTACTTTAAAAATTAATTTATGGTGTCCCAACATATACGGTGTCCTAACATATACTGTAAATGCAGTACTCATATTCCTAGTTGTAATTTAATTTTTTCAGACCACACCAATATTAGCATTTGTCCTCAAGAAATCCTAATTTTAGAATGGTCTTGCTCAAAGTCGGAACTGTCTTTTGTTTAAGCAGAGAGCAAACTGAGGGAGCAATATTTAAGTACAAGATTATTTCTTACTTTGGGGAAACGTACATAAGTATAAGATTATTTCTTACTTTAGGGAGCAGTATTTAAGTACAAGATTATTTCTTACTTTGATGAGAAATATTTAAGTGCAATATTTAATTTCTTACTTTAGGGAGCAATGTTTAAGAACAAAATAATTTCTTACTTCAAGAACAAGATTATTTCTTACTTTAGGGAGGTGATCTGGATATGAAGATTAATGAAATGAAGAAGAAGAAAGAAGTATTTGATGAAAAAACAATTATGGACTGGTTCATACAGCTGATTTTGGCAGTGCATTACATGCACACTAGGAGGGTGTTACATCGTGATCTCAAAACCAGGTAAGTCATCAGAAAATAATTTTGTTGGCAAAAGAGAGTTTTAATATGTTAAATTCAGTTCAGAAGAAAGATTGTGTGTGCGTGTTTTGGATTTTTAACGTAGCTTTAACAATGTTTCAATCATATCGCTACAATGTCAGCAGTGTAAACTACTCCCATAACTATGGCGAAAAACTATGGCAAAATAATATATTATAATAGTGCCTAAGGAATTGTACCACTCCCACCCCTTCTCACCTGTTGCTAACTAAGCAGATCTGAACCAGAATTCAGCAAAATTTTAGCAAAACTTAATATCTAATCATGCAATTTACACACAAGGACACAAAGGCTTCCATTCAGCGTTGAACCCTGTCCTTTGTTTCTCAAGATCTTTCTTTGGGGAAATCATGCTATCTAAGTCAGAATCACAATTGGTGACACTAATCTCAGATCTTTGTGGCCAAGCCTGCTTGGGACTAGCTCAGTGCTGGATAATTTTACATTTTTTATAAGATTGTTTAACTTAGAATGTAATATTTGTCAAATTTTTTAGTTGGTTGTGGAAATGACTGAGATATATATAACACACACTACCAGTAGGCTCCATCATCACTGGCCAGTCACGTGACTCTGTCAGTGCAAAGTTGAATCCAGCACTTAAGGTCATGCACTGGCAATAAGAGCAAGATAGGTACGAAAGATAATAGCTTTATGAGTAATTATCCTGGACTATCTTAATGAAATAACCAAGAAGAGGTAAGAACACGTGTCAGTTGAATAATAGGGCATTGAGTTAGGTGACCGAATTTATTTAACAGATTAATTTTATAAGGATAGCAGTAATATAAAAGAGTAACAACACAAAGAGTTAATGTAGTGGCATGTTCTAAAGTGTCACGGGGCCAAAATGACAGCATAGTGGTACCGTTATGGTAATAGGCCCTGGGGAGACCACTGCAACAGGGGTGCCTTTTGATACTTAGAATTTTCTTCATTCAGCATTTTTTAAGACACTATGGAAACAAAATGTAGCATCAGTAAGGCTGCAACATTTACCAAAATTTGTAAATGTATATAGCGTATGCAGTAACTGAAATGATGCCTTTTAACTGAAATGATTACAAACTCCACCCCTCCCCCATCGATTAGTGAAGCTTAATGTACATTGACAATGGTAATGTGCATCCTTTACTTCACTCAAGATTTTTTTAATTGCTATGTGTATTTTAGCTCTTGTTGAGGCAAATTCAGTTTGTAGCCCATGTCCTTGGTGAGTTGTGGTATATCTGACAAATTAGGTAGAACTCCCTTAGGATATCTGACAAATTAGGTAGAACTCCCTTAGGATCATCGTGACATTGTATCCCACAGTTGCAGTAGAACCAGCTAATTCATAGCAATGCCACAATCTCATTGGAAATCATACATACTTAAAAGGATTAAGACAAAATTTGAAAATTCAACTGTATCATTTAATTGGAACTGGTAGTTACGCTGTGGCTGACATTCATATGCATGTTTGCTGACACATTTACTAGTTTTGTAAACATTTACAGGCAGTAAACTAAACTAAGCCATTTACATGTGTAAACTTTTTATGGCCTTAAACATCAATAGATATCAACTGAGAATATATTGAGAGTACAGGACCATAGGATATCTTGGGAATTGGTATGTCATCTCTAGATGACTCTTGTTATCATATACCTTTCAATGATATCATTGTGATACGGAGCCTTGTATCAGATGTGCATATGATAAAATGATCAGAAAACCACATAATCAATGATGGCATCACTTGGTAATATCAATTGCTTGTATTGTCTGCTTCAAACTAAACTAAGTAGATTTTTTTGTCTCACCTGCATAAGCATAATTAGATGTGTAGGCATAGTAATTTCCCACCTGAGACATCATTGTCATAATTATTGTTAAAATTTTTTAAAAAGTTTTGAAGCCACATATCTTCAACATCAGCTGTTACATTGAAGCAAAACTTTGGATCAATATCACTATATGTTTGAAGTTAAAATAAGAGTTCCCATCCTGCCTACCAAAGAATTGTGATCAACAGTGTTAAAGTTTTGTATGAAAGTCTATGAAAGTTAGATGCAGAGGTTATGCTGACAAGCATACAGATACGGTTGAAACATTAGGTTGGATGGAATGCTTGTTGACATCTGTAGACATAATTTTCTCTGGTAAAGAAATTTTGGCATTAATATTTGTTTTGGAACATATATTAAGTTTGGAGTATGCTGCCATGAATAAAACCCATAAATTGTGTGAATAACAGACATCTCTGTCCACCATTCCATGCCCACTGCTGTATGCATTGTAAGGGTAGACTATTCAGTCACACTTTGCATTGTTTTTACATCATTCAGCACAAGACATAGAAATAAAATACTTCCTGTTGTTATTATTTAAATATTTGTTTAGTGTATAACAAACAATTATCAGTACAGAAACTTAATATAGATTGTTGTGTTATGTCATACATCTGATATTCCTTTTCAAGAATAATTTAAATTTGGTCATTGGGGTCATAGTGGTCCTGCATTATATTCTGAATCACAATATAATAAACTTCATTACAATGAAAAAGGACAGTATATCAAAGAACTTGTTTTTAACCCTTAGTTAAATGTTTCTTTTTTACTTCTTTTCATTATAGAAATATCTTCCTAAAAATGAATAGGATGAAGATTGGAGATTTTGGTATCTCTCGAATTCTCATGGGAACCACAGATTTAGCTTCCACATTTACAGGTACACCATACTACATGAGCCCTGAAGTTTTAAAACATGAGGGGTACAATTCCAAGTCGGATATCTGGTAAGTAGAGCTACTTATGTTTCCTGGTCTCTTATTGAACAGTTTAAAGTCTGTACATGCATGCAAGAGGTCAGTAAGGCATATTTAATCCTTGTTTTCATGACATTAGGATATTGGAAGGAGACACAGAGCACCCTACAGATGGTGATCCAGACTTTTGTATTTTCATTTCTCATCTTGAGCTAATGTACCAATATTGATAGCTGCATCACTACCGGTAGTTTGAATAGACCTCCAAGAAGAGAGTAGAGTGGTTTGAGTAGATACAGAGAAAACTTGCTATAGCATTATGATCAGGGTCCATAGAAATGCCATTGTGCTATAGCATGATGATCAGGGTCCATAGAAATGCCATTGTGCTATAATAGCATGATGATCAGGATCCATAGAAATGCCATTGTGCTATAGCATGATAATTGGGGTCCATAGGAATATCATTTTGCTGTATAGCATGATGATCAGGGTCCATAGAAATGCCAGCATCTTATAGCAAGATGATCAGGGTCCATAGAAATGCCATCATCTTATAGCATGATAATCAAAGTCTGTAGAAATACCATTGTGCTATGTACTGTATTGTGCTATAGGCAAACAAGTCAGTTAACTAAAGAAAATATGCAGTTATCAACTTGATGCATATTAGACAAGAATTATTTAAAACATTTATTGCCTATTTGATATTAATTTTTGGGTTAGGGAATTTCATTCATAGGTACATAAATGTAACTGTATAGGAAAATTAGCAATCTAAGTGTAACTAGTTAGAATTCACCAGTCACTAGCCCATCTTGCTGCATCATAATAGTAATTCCATTGACAATGTGCACAAAGTCACCAGTTGATCTGGTTGCATCCATAACAGTAATTCCATTGAAAATGGGCAAGAGAAGTCACCAGCAAATCTGGTTGTATCCATAATAGTAATTCCATTGAAATGGGCAACAGAAGTCACTGACAAATCTGGTTGCATCCATAATGATAATTCCATTGAAAATGTGTACAAAGTCACCAGTTGAACTGGTTGCATATATTAATAATAATTCCATTGAAAATGGGCAACAGAAGTCAATGGCAAATTGGGTTGCATCCGTTACAGTAATTCCATTGAAAATGTGCACATAGTCGCCAGCAAATCTTATTGAATATAAAAGTGAAATCATGATACATTTCACAATTGTACATACATATATTAGCTGATTTGCTTTAAGTATGAGTTACTTTTGTTTCAGGTCAATAGGTTGTATTTTATATGAGCTCTGTACCCTGAATCATGCATTTAATGGCACTGGCTTGATGGCTGTGATGTATAAAGTGGTAGAAGGAGAACCTAACAACCTGCCCTCCACTTTCTCCCCTGAGCTCAACAACATTTTCAGACTGTAAGTCTTGCTACCTATTGTTTATATCGTTTACACTCTCAAATCAGAAATTTGATTGAGATTAGGTTTCATCATTTAATAATGCATAAATAGGATAAAACTTTCTCCTTTTCCAGTCTGGAACCTAACTTTTAGTGATTTGAAACCTGCTTATAAATGCAGCAAAACTTTTAAAATAATTTTCAGGTTTCACAGTACACTGCTGGTAGGGATAAAACTAATAAAAAATTATAAAATTTAATTTCTTGTGTTTTTAACTCACTTGATAGTAAGGCCAAGTGAGCTTCTGATATGATATGCCCTGTATCCATTGTATGTCAACATTTGTTGTTTAAACTTCTTAAAAACCACTTGTCAGACTTCAGCTAAATGTGGCAGAGAACTTCCTGACATAAAGGGCTTAATATGGCAGCTAAAAACAGAAAAACCTATTAAAGACATCGTCTTAGAAACTGCACAACAGAATTTACGAAATTTGTCAGACAGCACCTTGCCATGGAGGGCTTTCAATTATGTACAGATGATGCTGATCCACCATCAAATATAGACTCCATAACTGAAAAGAACTCAACAACAGCTCAGTAGAATATAACTAAATTTGACAGAAAGCATCCTGGTATTAAAATCTTTCAGGGGCTTACAACTGACGCCACATTAAGGTAGCAGGAAGCAGAATTTTAGTTCAAGTTTGCTGTTCCTGTGTAGAATATGGTTGAGACACTGATATTTTGAATAAAAACTTGTTTAAAACAAATCTATTTGGAATCATTTTCTTATTAGTATTATTGCAGCCAAATGATCACTACCATCTGTCTTTTTTTAGGCATGACTTCAATCATGGGATTGCTTGACACCATGGCACTTTGTTCTTCATTTTGTTGTAAAATGCTCTATGAAAACAGGAAAAAATGAAGATGAGGTCTTTTGAGAGTCTACAGGGAACATTTTCTTAAAAGCAATGTTGGGAATGTTGGTGCTTTACACAGCTCTCACTCTTTATAACACGGTAGCTGAGGTCCATAACTATAAACAGCACCATGTACTGAACTACAGTTTAGTGAAAACTGCATTATTTACTGGATTGTGTAGTGATTACCAAACCATGGTATAGTGAAAAACATGTCATTACTGAACCATGTTATAGCAAGAGTGAGAGAAAATTCAATAAATGCATGTATTTGTGTCAGAGGGGAGGGGAAGAATGTGAATAAGTTTAGTAAAATGCCAGACAGATTTATAAAAATACTTTAATTTATGTCATCTAAACTTTTGTTAACTTCTTGCTGTTTGTGCAGTTAATTTTGTCAAGTAATAATAGTTTAAAAAGGAAATAAAGATATAAGCTTCAGTTGGGTTTTTTATCAACCCATATTGCCATACATTTGATAGAGCAATACAAATACAATGACTTAATTTTGTTAATTGGGTCTGTAGCAGTACTAACCAGAATGGCATCATAAAGAATGGCATTATAATGACGGAGAGCTCTGTGTAGTCTTTCATGAATGTATACTGGGTATGTATGTTTCAGTGTATCGTCTATCATAAATGTATACCAGGTATGTATGTTTCAGTGTATAGTCTATCATAAATGTATGCTGGGTACATATGTTTCAGTGTATAGTCTATCATAAATGTATACCAGGTATGTATGTTTCAGTGTATAGTCTATCATAAATGTATACCAGGTATGTATGTTTCAGTGTATAGTCTGTCATAAATGTATGCATTGTATATATATTTCAGTGTATAGTCTATCATAAATGTATACCGGGTATGTATGTTTCATTGTGTAGTCTATTAGAAATATATATGTGGTATGTGTGTTTCAATGTATAGTCTGTCATAAATGTGTACCGGGTATGTGTGTTTAAGTGTATAGTTTATCATAATTGTGTACAGGGTAATATGTTTCAGTGAGTAGTCTATCATAAATATATACAGGTTATGTATGTTTCAGAATGTTGAATAAAGATCCAGCAAAAAGACCTGCTGCTTCTGAACTGTTGAAGCTCCCATTTGTTGCACAGCATTTGTCTGTAAGTTTTCATCTTCTTACCATGTAAGAAACATTCATCATATTTCCAAATTATAAATATCTCTTTAAAAGTCTTGTGTATTACAGTATTAGCAGAAATTATTTTAATTTATTTGAAATATATAGATAATTTATGTTGCAAAATTAAACTTGAGTGTAAACATTTTAATTTTTCAATCTTGAAAGATTGTTTTCAAAGTCATATTTGAAGCTGAACATTTTTCATATTTTAGGAATAGCAAAGACTAGAAGTTTGATTGTCTTCATCTGTTTTTTTCTTGTTGGACTGGTAATCTAAGGGTTGCAGGTTCAGTACCAATATAGCCAATCCGGCTCCACAGTATCCTTGGGAAAGGCATTTAATTTCCATTTCCTCCACAGGATATAGCCAATAATGTGTAGAAAGTGCTGTTAATAACCTACCAACCAACCACATCCTCTATAAGGAAGATGTTTGGAATTTTTTTAATTTATACCAGTAGTGGAATTCATAGCACTACATAACCCCACTCCGCAAATTTTTTTTTATTTAGGTTAAGTGGCTTTTGAAGATTTATTTTCCCTATGTAAAAATCTGTACCTTAAGAATTTTATATCTTAAGAAATCAAAGACGCCTTGGGCAAGTAGCTCTAAGAGGAAGTGTGGTCCATTAAGATTACGATATTCTCATTTTGCTGACTTTCAGAACTATATTTGGTTAAAATCTCTCATGATCTACAGTAAAATGTCAACTATCCAAATGCCGATTATGCAGATTATTCAGTCGCATGGACTACCACAGCACAGTAATGAGCGACCACCTGCAAAACAGGACCAGTGACCATAAAATTTAGGTAAAATATGTGAGACTGCTATGAACAACTGCATCCCCCAAAACCCCCCATAAACATTGCTGACCTTCATTTAATCCTTTGTAAACATGACCACTTTGGAGCATCTGCAGGCAAGGTCCAGGTTGTTATAAACAACTGCTACAAATGACTGTGTTGCAAAAACAGATAAATACCACTAACCTTTATGTAATTCTTGGTGACCATGACCACTTAAAAGTGAAGCCTTTTGTAAAAATAAAACATGAGGCTGGCTACCAATTTCCTCATTTTTACAGGTTGTGCAGGTAGTGTCATTTGTTATAGGCTATAAAGCAGGCTATATACATGTCACTAACTTCCATAGTCATGTGAATACCCACTGAGATTAACCATTCTTTTTTCAGAGGGAATAATTGTAGACATAGATAGTTATTTGAGAGGTTTCTGTGGTTTCTTTATCTTTCGTGTAAACCCACACAATGCTGATAATATCATAATGGGAAATCTTTTTAAAGGTCTTTGATGTAGTGGTTGAATGCATCATTTGTCTTGTGAGTTAATCTGATTGCCTGAGGTAATGAGGTCTTTGACTTTGGCTTTAAGAGTAGTAAGTGATAATCTTTTTCTGGATTTGATTGTCATTTTTAAAGGGTTGTTTTGTATGTTGCTTTTTTTGTTGATGTGATAGTGATTACAACTCGCACTCCAAGGCATCTTCTGTTCACTTGAGTTCAGTCAGTTTAACCCTTTGTTGATAGAGTAAATCCATTTTTGTCATCAGGGAATTAAGCCTTTGTCTGTTGTTGCTAAATTTATTCTGTTTCTGAATGAGTTATTTATGTCTTTTGAGCCAAAGTCTGATCAAAACCTGATTTGTATCCATGAAATGAAACTGGTTTGACAGTCAGAATGCTAACATAGAACAGATTACGAATTAAATATTATCTCATACAGTTATAACTACAGTGGTCTAATAAATAATTAAATTATCTTTTTAAATGTAATTTGGAGGAAGGGAGATTCAAAGATGAAAGATTTTTCTTAGACCCAATTGACACTGACTAGTGTTGCATTGACAGTATGCAATTTTTCATACAGAAATCACATGATTAAAGATTAACAATGGTCCAATCAAAGGAATTCTATAGTCCAAGCCTTTGAAATTAACTGTCTGCCAGTGATCATTGGTGACCTAATGGGTATTAAAAGCTAATAACCTACCTGCACAGATGTTTATAGAATCTGTGTCAGCCAGGTTACCTACGTCAAGGGTCGTTGACACTAGTGTTCACAGAACACATAAAATGACCATCCTTCACACCTATATTATCATTCCATCATGGATAGTCAAAGTAGATCTCCAGTAGGTGTGCAGTGCAAGCATAAAATCTTATCTCTTAGTGATAAGACTGACATCTACAAAATGTTCATCTTTACTTAATTACTGATACATATACATATGTATGACCCATTTAATTCAGATACTTTGATTGACAGTTCTGCTTTTTGACCAAAATGTGATCATCTGGATCATCAATTTTTGACTGTACTTAGACATTAATTTATTCATTCATGGATATGTTGCTCCTTATGTTGAACTTAAGGGACATTGATGAGAATTTAAACCTAAAGTACCATAAATATGAATTTCATTGCCTGTAAGATTTTTCTCATATGGCATGTATTTTCTTCCACTAATTTTTAGAAGATGAGTGCTGATTATTTAGCCAAACATCCATTCCATGACCTACCAGGCAATGCAAAGACACATGCTGAAGAAATTGCCAAAGTCCTGTACGTATTTTATTTCTTAGATTATGTACCCATTAGCATGAACGTTAAGAAATGCATACCAGTTAAAGTTGTGTTTTGACACCCACACTACCATAATTTTGACCAGAAACACCCATGTTTATGCCACCAAGATTGTGGCATCCAGCATTGTGGTAGTCCATATGTGGGAGTGGGAGTGTCTGTGGACAGCACTTTTAGTACAATAACCCCTTACCTTCACTTCATTTTCTGATTATAACATCAGCACATATTTTCATTCTCTGTGTACCACTTCTTCCTCTGCAAACAACAAAGATCATGATCTGCCATTGCATAATGCACCTGCAGATAAGGGTCTCTTTTGTTTGTTCTACTGATTACTCCTAACAAACTGCACAGACCCAGATCTGCTGGCACATTATGCAACAGCAGATATGGGACTGTGCAGTTTGCAGTTGGACTTGTCTTATAATTGAGTAAATATGGTACATCAGGTGACATGTCATGATATGCACTGTACCAATAGCTGTACAGTCAAAGCATAGCTAACCTTTGCTAGATAACATGAAACTGCTTCAGAGGCCCAGAGGCAAAGCCAACTTTCATAAGCTGAGAAATTTTAGAAAATGTGGAATAAAATGACCATCATCTATATGCTTGTAGAGCCCACTATGTGATGAATGGTGCAGACAACTTGCCAATGTAATCAGCTGTGGCATGGTGTGTTTTTAGCTTACCTTGTTACAAGGCCAAGTGAGTTTATGGTATGCTCCAGCATCCATTGTACATCATCAGTTGTGTGTCATATATTGTCCTCAATGTTGTGCTAGCAACTGCTGGCAACCACTTTGGAATCTATATTTCTGATCCTGTTTCAGTTAAACTTGAAATGCAGGCATATATAGAGCATGATCTATGCATCTAATTGGCTGCCCATGTTACCACTTGGGAAGCCTTATTTCTGATCTGATTTGGATCAGACTTGGAATATTTGCTTATATCATTGAGATCTTAGACAAGTTTCATAATGAGTTGGATCCACACATATTAATGAGCTGATCTTGATAGGGTGACCTTGTTACCACTCTGGAGGCAGTAATTCGGATCTGATTTGGATCAAACTTGGAATATATGATTTTATTATATGCTCATTTTTTTTCCCGTTAACTTTACATTGTCAGAATCGTTCAATATTTTACAATATTGCACTCGCATGCTCAATTCATATTGCATTCACGCGAATAAAGGAACAACTTTCTATCGTAAACAAACAATTTATTTCTGAATGAACTGAAGCAGATGTTTCATGGACTGCCACATACCAGCTGCTTTGGCACATTCCACATTAACTTTTTTGATACAATGTTTCAGATTTAGGCTAGCTATAGACCAGACAGGGTCCTTACAAATAACATGCAAGTGACAAGGCATAAACTGTCTTCTTTAGCTGGTAATAAGAATGACAAAAAATATACTTACAGTTTTACATCCTGAATTTCCTGAAAATGTACTTAGTTCTGCAAATCCGAATTAGATGAGCCATGTCATGGGTTCTCAAGCTTGATTACACATTTCGAAATTGTACTGTAATTTCAACTACATTCCAAGTGCAATTACATCCTTCTTACTGCACTCAAAATGAAATAAACATCAAATTCCAAAGCGTCTTTTCGATAATTGCAATTGAAAGACTTCATATTTTATCCACATTATGATTTGAAACATTCAATTACAGAACAGAAACACACTTGCAGATGTCAACATGCTTCTCCCTCGCTGCTTCAATCTGATGTATATTTCCTATAGAATTGGCACAGACGCTGCTGGAATCCGATGTACTTCATGTAGATAAATCCAGTCCATAATCACGAAATTTCGTTGAATCGACAAAAATACCAAAATGTATTCATTCCAGATCAAATGGAAAAGATGTTGCAATGCGCATTCATTCACAATATGACTCCAAATTTCAATTTTAAGTAGCCTAAAATGCCATTTTCTTTCAAAACTTATGTCTAGCGCGTGTCCAAGTTCAAATTTATCTGGGCGGAGTTATGTGCACATTAATAATGTTATTGTGTAATGATGAATCTACGCTTGTGTATTTAGTTTGGAATATGGCATACATTCAGTTACTTTGTTTCTTGTAGTGTATTTTTGTTTATATATTTAAGCCTTGGGTTGAATAAGAAAATGAGCATATAATAAAAAGGTTACTGCATTTGTATGGGAAAATATGAACTCGTTTTGTTGGATGGGTGTACTGCACTCCCAGGGTTGAAAAACTCATTCATATTTTCCCATACAAATGCAGTAACCTATAAATATAATCCAGATTTTGGACAAGTTTGATAATGAGCAAGTTACATACATCAGTTTTATGGCAAAGCTTGTTACCACTGTGGAAGCCATATTCTTATTTAATTTTGATCAAATTTGAAATATGGGCATATAGGTCTTAGATGTCTTTGATAATGAATGAGATCCATGTATATTAATACAGTAATCATGCATCTAATTGAGTTTTTATGATGAACAAGATCCACATGTACTAATGAGGTGATCTTGCATCTGATTGGCTGTACTTGTTGCTATCCTGAAAACTATAATTCTGATGTGATTTTGATCAAAGTTGGAATATGGGCTCATATCATCTAGATCTTCGGCAAATTTAGTAATTAGCAATATCCATGCATATTAATGATGTGATCCAGCATTTGATCTTTGGTAGCTTCAATTTTGAGCAAGAGACATTCTATTTTAATTCAAGTTTTGTCTTTTGAAAGAATGTTTATGAGGGTATAGTAAAATAGGTAAAATCATTGTGATATAAAGTTTGAGGGATTTTGACATAGGATATGCTCTTACAGTCTACGTAAGCCAGGTTAGTGAAATGGTGCACTGTTAAGTCATGTAAGCCAGGTGAGCAATATCTGGCATCAGGCCCACTTGGACCTTTCGTTGTTATTTCCAACAATAACTTTTACATCGAATGTACAGAGATCAGTTGAATACAGTGACCATTCATTCTGTCAGGTATTCAGTTAATCAATAAATCAACAAATAACTTTAATTACACAATATGCAATTTGCATAAATATTAAATAGGTCAATCAACCAATCGATCAGTTTTGGTTTATTTCAGTAGCAACTATGTGCTGACATCAAATAATGAGAACTGGCTGTTGTTTATGTGGACAGAAATGGTTGATGAATAACAATATTCTGAAACATCCATGCTATTGTTGGTGCTGTTCCCCTAACATACTAATTACACAAAAACATGAGAAATGCATACAACTACAGACAAACCCACTTATCTCGACCTCGGTTATCTTGAGAACCCTTGTATGTCGAGCACTTTGGTCCAGTCCCAAAAAAGTCGTTCTTTGTTATGCTAATTTTTCCCCACTTATCTCGACCTCTGTTAAGTCAATAACCTGGTTATGTCGGGTATAAGTTTCGGTCCAAAGTAACATGTAAACCCGCTTAATTCGACGAAATGCAACTTTTTATGTCCATCTCTGAAAATTTTTACAAGAAATGATCCGGCGTTTCCGCTATTACCGGTTCCTCATACTGGCAAGGATAGAAAAAGTTGGTACAAGACCAAATTTTACCGGTACAAATGCTAATCAACCAGTCTTATCAATGCATGGTTTATCACTTACACAGAGTGGAGAAAATTATCATGTAAACAATACTTTAGAGTAAGGAAATTGAATGCATGTGTTCCTGACCTTTTCGTAAGCTGCATTTAAAATGGACATTATCACATGTCCACACCATGACAATATAGTTTGTCCCACACAGCATCGCGAATTTGATCTTATCTGTAATCGGAAAATTATCAGGTTAACATCATTAAATGTAGCTAAAATACCTAATTTGTTTTACACAATATATTTAAAACAAATTCGATAATAATTAAAGTGTTTTCATGCTTGGTGTGAGCGTAAACCTTCAGCTTCAGCATGGCTAGATCACGTGACTCACAATAATCTATAAATAAAAACCCGCAAAACTCCAAACTAAGCTCCCCCCACTTAACCACCCCCATTGGTTATTAATTTGTTTATAACAAGAGTAAATAAAAGCACCAACGGTATTGTGAAAAGAGTCTATAGTGCCCAGTATTTTTTTGATGAAAATGGTGATCACTCTATCAAGATTACATATTCTTGAACACAAACGGAGTGAAGCAGAAGGCAACTGATGTGATTAAAATTTGAAACAGAAAGAAGAATGCTTTCATTTGTGTTGTTTTTATCTTGAATTTCAAAGTCTTGTAATCCATCAAAGAGATTAGCCGACTCTCCTTCTGGTGCTGTGTTCTTGCCGACGATCACTGATCAGAGTCGGGAGGGATATGGGACTACAACTGTATGAATGGAATAAGTTGTCTTCTAACTGCATGAATGGAATAAGTTGGCTTCATACAGAATTTGATGTTGAGACAGTTAACTATAAAGACTTGAAACACATTTTACAGTTTGTCGGTACATGAATACCAACAGCCCCGTCTTTTTCCAGTACAGAAGCAAAATTTATCGGTAAAACCCAGCATATACTGGTGTAAAGGAACCTCTGACGATCCAATAAAGATTGATTTTCATGCACAATATTGGTCAGTTACATTTTGCTGCTAGTCACAAGTCAATTCTAACAAAAGAAAACACTTTCAAAAAAAATAAGTGTAGTCCTACATGTA
Source organism: Megalonaias nervosa (assembly GCA_016617855.1). Classification (NCBI taxonomy): domain Eukaryota; kingdom Metazoa; phylum Mollusca; class Bivalvia; order Unionida; family Unionidae; genus Megalonaias; species Megalonaias nervosa. Next base: position 58,103 of record JAECUM010001966.1, read on the forward strand.
CATGTACTTAAATTGACATAGATTTTGGATAGAGTGAGAAAATCATTGTCTTGCTGAGGCTACCAAAGGGATGAGGCTATTCACAGGGAAATAAAAACAACTTTAAACCACTGACATTGCTGCAGTAACTTATTGTGGTAAAAATATGTGACTTGTTACTTAATCTCATTTAAAAGACCTCCAATCTTTTTTCTCCAACCAGGCATGACTGAATTATTATTTTTATTGTGCATTAGGAATGCCATGTGTTTTTAGAAATAAAACTCCTCATTTCTGGTACTTAGATGCATAATCATTGTTTTGCAGTAGATTTATCAACTAAACCCTAATATCTTGGGGACCCGGTTATGTCGATGGTTTTTTGACACCCCCGACGTAATTGAGATAACCGGGTTTGACTGTACATTTAATGCAAATCAAGCAAAATGCAATGAAAAGGGAATTCACACCAAAATTTTACAAAAGTTAAATTGCATTTTGAATGCACTGTTTTTCAGTCTATTTAGGATTGCATCCCCACTGTGGAAATTATGAAGTACTATTTTTTCCAAATAAAGTAAAACTTGTCTTAATGGTTACCTTTGTTTAGTGGCCACCTACAAATTTCCTATATAAATGCCCAGGTATTTAAAGTGCCATAACAGTGTATCTACATTTATTCAGTTAATTTGTTAATGAATGAGAATACATGTATATATTCAAAATACGAATGTAAAAAATCCGATTGAAAAATTTTCAGTAGTAACTGCATGGGAGCCTATAGATTATCGCATTCGCACCTGTGTATGATAATAACCGATTGCAGCGCCGACCACTTCCAGTATTTAGTGTAAACAAAGTGTGACGTCACATTTTTGAACACCTGTTTGTAAACAAAGGCCAAGTTGGTATCGTCATATTATGGAAAAGTCTTCAGAAACTCAAAACACGAAAGCTGCGATTCTGAAGGAAGTGAATTGTCACTGTCCTGCGGGTCTTCGCCATTCGAAGATGGGGAGGTTAAAAGCTTGGAAGATTCTGATAATGGTGTAGAAGCGGCTGCCAGCACCCAAATTAATCCGTACCAATTTAAACCTTACTGTGTATTTCCAATACCAACGAATCCGAAATTGCAGATGAAGATGACAAAGAAGAAAGACAAGATAGATTGACAGACAATTCATGGTAATTGTTTTCTGAATATGTCTATGGTCATAAGTTACAATAGAACATGTATCCGACTATATTTACAGTACTGTTCAACAGTCTCATGTTCGTTTACAAATGGATATTTTTTCTCACATTAATAAAGGCTGTATAAGTGTATTGCATTTCATGGGTAGAGACGTATTTATATGTTGATAAGTAAAAGGTACATCAGATCACATTTGTAAGCTTCAAAAACCTGTGAACAAATTGATACAATTTAGAAGTACTTCAGATTCCTAGGAGAGGAGGCCCTCTTTTTCACAGCTGTTGAAATAGGCAGGATAATACCCTCATGACATTAAAATTAAATTCATATATTCTGTACACTGTATTATAAGTTAAAATTTCAAATTTCTCATATGTATGCTAATAGTTGATTTTTATAAACTATGAAATAAACCCTTTTTTCTGTGGTAAGCATCTACTTGCAACTTTTATCTTCTTTCATATCTAATTTAATTATACAGTGCTGTACTAAATGTTTTAGCTGCTCCAAACTATTAGTTTGTGTCATTGTACTGTGCTATTGATGTGTTCATAAATATGAGATTAAATTTGACAAGCACAGCACTATGCATTAAAGAATAAAACTCTATTTAAGGTGCAATTGTGGACATTGTTTAGTAATGCCCACAGCAAGAGAATGTGTATGTTTTTGCGACATAGAGATGGTCACAAGTGTCTGCAGTGAATACCAGGGGATACAATGTATAACAGACCATCCGGGGTTCAGTCCAGTTTGTCTAGACATCCATGTTTTAAAAGTTGCATACTACCAGTATAGACAACAATTTGGAGAATGTCCAGAACAAGGAAATGAGTAAGTAAAATGTCTGAGTAATTTTTCATGTTCTTCTGTTTTCATAAATTTTGTTTTCATGGTCTATGCATGACAGCATAGTATTGGGGTTATTAATACAGAAAATAAATAAACCTCTTTTTCCAGTCATTTTATGCCACCTTCATGGATTGAACCCCTGTTCTGGAGGCCTACACTGTCAAACCTTTATACCACAGTGATAATGATAAATCATGCCCAAAAACAACACATATACATGTACAAATATTGTTTTATTACATTTTTTGTGTAGGAAAATAAAATGGTTATATATATATATATATATATATATATATATATATATATACACACACACACACATGCACAGATTATATTTGGAATCATTTAACTTTATTGATTTAATACAAAATAACAATAAATCACACTGGGCCACTACTAACACTATCTACTAAAACTTTTGATTTCCTAATTTAATCTAATGTATAAAGCATATTTTATTTTAACTTAATTTTCAAATTATTATTTCAGAAGACATTGGTATACAGCATGTAGACAATTTGCTCAGTGGTGTTGGTACTTCTTGGGCAAGGAAGTGAGGAATAATCATTCCATCATGTGTTGTTTAGAGGATCCACACTGCCTTTCCTGATCAAAACCTGAACTACACTGGCTTTCATGAGGCTGACAGCGATTAAACTTGCTAAGAAGATTTTGAGTAGCAATATCCTTGTTGGGCCTCTCATACAGACTACATTATGGTGGTGGTACATCTACCAGAAGTTTTACTCCTTCATCATTCATGTGAGACACCTGTCCAATTCTGAATGCTGTTTTCATCAGACATTCAAGATAATCTGCAAATTAAAGTGAATTTAATATGCATTGAATTGTACAAGCCAAAAACTGCAACCTTTTCTTGAAGTTAATACATAAATTAAAGATATCTGTCTTTAAAATGTTTTGGATATTTTTATTATTTTACCATAGGGCAAAAATCATGACCTTTAAAATTAAATGAGTGTCAACTTTAACAAATAATTTGCCTTTACCGTTTGAATGTAATAAAAAAAAATAATATAGGTACTTACACTTGGTGCAACTGTTACAGTATTTATATCTCTAAGTGATGTATTCCTTTCTATTCATTAATTACTAATGTGTATTCTTACCATATGTTGAGTCAACAACGATTTTTCTGACAGTGTATTCTCCTTTCATGTACTTTGGATACACTATTTTGTATCTGGCTCTCCCATCCTTAGCGCATGCTTTCTCTTTTTGGCTGTTTTCATTAAAGTGCAATGCAGCTAGCCAAAGCCTATTTCAAAGTAAATAAAGATGTACAATATATAATTCTATCAAAATACAGATAATTTATTTTTATAGATAATTTATTTGCAAACATTCCAGAATGCTAAAAACTGTTATACATTTTATATTGCAGGATATCAAAAGATCAGATCTTGATATCTATGATTTAATTTGAAGATGAATATACTGGACTATAAATAAACACTGAAAAACCTCAATCAGTATTTTTATGTGTGCAATAATTTAAGATTTACCTTGAAAGCATTCCATGATAGGAGAAACCAATCATCTTTGGTGCAAAATGAATGATCACAGAGTGGTATCCCTCCGGTGCTGAAGTTTGTTGTCCAGAACTTTGGTACATCTTTTCTCATTTGTCTGCTGGTCACAACCTCTTCAAGCTTTTCAAATACTTTAGATCCTATAAGTTATAAAATGTATTCATCAAAGCTTGGTTTTATGTCATCTTGCATGAAAATTAAAATGTGCACTAACAAAAATGTATCTAAATTCAATAAATTACTAGACCAATACAATTAAGTTAAAGTCACATACCTATATGACATGTACTCCATAAGATGCTTTTACATACCAAATATCATTGATCAATAAGAAATAGATCCAGTGGATGCAGTCAGAGGCTTCACTTTATCAATTTCATATTAATCGGCCTAAGAAAGGTCAATTGCAAGAGTTTTGTAGCTTTTGGATACCGTACTTTGTTTGGGCAAGTTATTTTAGCATTTAGGAAAGTTTAAGAAGATGAAATTATTTTTGGATAAAGAAAACAGTTCCAAATTTCCTATGATAAATTCAATAAAAGCCCCTATCCACCATAAAAGAATGAGTTTGAAACATAAAAAAATGTATTTTTAAATACTTATTTTTTCCTTATGATGAGCAGACCTATCCTTTTCTCCCAATGTTTAAGCTGTAGTTCTTCCTTTAATTTATTTCTAGAAATCTGATATGCATTGTGTTAAAACATGTTGTTGTCAGAAATGTCACTCTCACAAAAATATGGATTAATATATATATATATATATATATATATAGAGAGAGAGAGAGAGAGAGAGAGAGAGAGAATGAAGCTGAATTTTATGTACCTCTTTCATAATGTCAAATGAATTTTCTAATCCTTAATCCTGAGTTGTCTCACTGTCTGTTTGTTGTGAACATTGTTCCTCATGTGCAGCAATAATTTAAAACAAAATGTACGTTAATTAGAGAACATTTATCAGTCACTTATACTGATGGCTATTCACTGACTTACTAAAAATAATTAGTCATGATACGACTGAAAAATTGTTGAACATGACAACACCACCACCACCCAAAAAATCAGAACACAGTATTGTCAGATTTCTACTACATATTGTTTTGTGGAGATTTTTATTAATTGGGGATGGGAATAAACCATGTTTATAAATATCTATATGTAATCTGATTCATACATTAGTCCGACAGTGAAATATATATGAAGGCCTTCTAAATCTACCAGCAGAAAGATTTTTCTGTTCACATGGTCAAACTAAGTTGAAGGCAACATGAAAATTTGGACAATATTTCTCAAATGTTTATATCTCAGTGCTTAATTTTATTAGATATCTACTGCATTTGTTTTGGAAACTATGAAGGAACATTCTACAGGGTATGAATGGAAATGATGCGGTGACTGATCTGTTGAATATCAGATACAATAATATGGTACCTGTCATTAAAAACTCACCCTTGCTGCTTCTCTTTTTGAAGAGCCCCTTCTTATTTCCTTTGGAGGTGACACTTGAGAAGTTACTTCCTCTGATGGTGACAACTTTTCAGGAATACACAGCTGAGGCTTTGATGTTGAAGGTTCTGATACATTTGCAGTTACCTTGGCTTGGTTGTCAGTTTCCTTCACACAGTGGATAGACGGGACAGCATCATCATTGAGTTTGAGTTTCTTTGGTGCTCTACCCATATGCTCAACCTCAAATCTATACCTAAATGGGAAGCATTCTGGTGTGAAATGAAAAGAGCAGAGGGCAGAAAACTCAGTCAAACCAACCCAGTTTGCTCTTTTAATTTTTACAAAATCTGTCCACTTACAACAAAGTGCTTGGTCTTTCGGGAATGAATGCATGGAAAACCCATCAGCATTTGTATTCCCACAGTTTGTTGCAACACACCTGCTCCCACTGCCCTTGCTTGTACCTACATGATCTCCTCTTGGCATGATTGTGATGATAAAATTTTTAAAACTAACTAATATGGAATGGAACACATGCTTTGTTTATGTTTTGATAGAAATGGAAGTAAGGTGTTTGTTCAAAATATGACATCAGGCGATCTACACATTCTTGAAATTAGCAAGTGATAAAATCGGTCCGATGTATATTATTTTCACATTATTTTTATTAACACACCTGAGCGTATTTCTCAGTTTCTATGGCAAATTTTTACATCGCATTTTTTTATACCGCTTCCAGATCTTATTTTCTATTAAAATAACATTGAATTTTATTAACTTTAACTACACTGGTATGGCACTTTAATTGTCACCTGTCTTCAACAGTCAGTGGCCAGGTGTTTCATAAGCAAACAATGATTTCACCCTGCCTTAAGCCATTACTGGAGCGTATCAGCAGTGACCACAAATATGCAAATGAAACACTTCTTTTGTTTGATGAGCAAGGCATTGTTTAGATAAAGATATATTGTGTGAATCGATATTTAAGAATTTCATGTCTTTCATTGTACTTACTATACTCCAGTCACACTGTCAGTCAAACTCAAAGATCTCAACCTGTCCACTTTGATAGCAAGGCAGATTCTATCCTTGTAGGAGAGGATCAAAGTAATTCATTTGCTGGATGGTGGGAAGAGTAGTTATTTATCACAGTAGAAATTGACGTCATCTTTTGTGCCACTGTGACAGGTATAGTTAGACCTTTTCATCTATTTGCCTGTGAATTAAGCTGTCTCTGAAGAAAAATGTTTGTCTTTGAGAAAAGATATGAGTTGCATCCCTTTTTATTAGGATCAGTGGTCATTCAGTATTCAAAATGTGTCTGCAGGCAGGTGAACATTTGCTTCATGAGTCACAATGAATAGCTATATATGGCTCTTTTGATTTTCTATTCATCACAGGCTTCTCACATAAGCCAAATGTTTTTCCATCTTCAAGTTGGTGAGTTGAGCAAAGTGATTAATACAGATATTGTTTTTGCATGTATATTTTTAAGTCAGTGATGATTTTATTTCTATGATGGATTAAAGTATAGTAATCTTCTGTGGAACATAAATATGGGAGAGAACAACATATACCTGTAATTACAGTTTTGGTGTGCAGCGCTCCTAAAACAAAAATAATAATAATAATAATAATATAATAATAATAATAATATCTAATAATTATCTATGACTGCTGAAGATTAAAGTAGCTTGTATAGGGTAAGTATCATTTTGCATCGATTCTTCACCTCATGTCTCTATATGGCAAATGTGTGAATGCATCGATATATCAAATTATTTCATCCATATTGGGGACAACCTTGATTAACATATGAATCCAGATTCTACAAGGAGAGGATTGAGTTCTGTTTTAAGGCTGTGATAGAAGAGATCTACTGTATCTTGTCTCCTGTCATGTGCCTGCCACCACCATCTTTGAGTCGGGTGTACCGGGTCAATGCATAAGTGGATGTGGATACCAGGACAACATACCCTTTTCCCTCTGCTCCCAGAAACTTTCAGGATTAAGGAAATTAATGAAAGTTTATTCAAACAAGACCCAGGTAACTCCAAATCCTTAATCACAGAAGACCATTTGCCAGAGTTATTCTCCATTTGATGGTACAGGATGCACTAGAACACCTATCTTGTAGGTGTCCCAAGTTTGGATAATGATTTAAAGGTGATATACATATCTGGCTCAATTTATAAAATGTACAGAGCTTTAAAATTGGTGAAAAATATAGTGGCAGTCTCATCTTTTCTAAACTTGGCTTTGCTTACATTCTGTAGGCTTGCCGACAAAGCTCGTAATGATTATGCATGATAATCAACATCTGGCATTGTAAAAGTTGTTAACAGGGAAGCTCACCATATGCTGGTGAGACAGAATGCTTTCCTTCAGTCATCTTGCCTCATCATTACTATATTGTTGTTTTGTCCTTCTATTTGGGGGCAGTATTGAGAATGTGAGGAAGTAAACTGAACAGAATGTGCCTTTCCAACTTGCCTTCCCTTCTCTTTTTCTTTCTGTCAGCATCAGTCACATCCATAATGGTGAGAAGACTGGTGCAAGAAGGAGACACAGACAAACTCTGATCCACAGCAGTTGCTTTGCCTGCAATAGCAACTTCGATGGCAGCAATCATCACAATACAGAAAACAGTTAAATAAAGGGGAGAAGAGGCCTTGTTTCTTCTAAGTATCTGAATAACAGTATTGACTTTAGGTCCATGATACCTATTAACAGTATCCAAGTAGGTGCCAGGTTTCTTCATTTTTGAGCTGTTTCTGAACAATGAATGGATGATCCAAGTTGTTTCAGAGGGACTACCAATTTTATTCATTCAACCTTCACTTCTAATACAGAGGTTCTGATCAACTTTGAAAGGTGCTAGTTTTGGATAAATACATCTTGACTTTTGATTGGACATGGAGACAGTACACTTAATAAAGTTATTCTCAGTGACTGATTTGAGCTAGCTCAACAAGTTTATAGCCAATTTCAAGTTCAAGATGGAGATGGCATGTTCAATTCAGTTTTTCGTAAAGATGGACAAGTTTGCAATTAGCCTGAACTTAATGGATGCCTTTTTTCATATCCAGATTCATGCATGGTCAGACAAGTCCATTTATTTTCCGAAAGATCATGTATTAGTTTTGGGCAGTCCATGGGTCCTTACCAAGACTGTTAGCTGTATATGCACTTACTTAAGATCCATGTCTGTAACTGTAACTGGTTCATACCTCGAGGATGTCATACAGAAAGACATGGTAAGTTAGATTCTTATTCAAGATATGAACAGGTTACTCTCCATTCTGTCTCATCTAGGCTTTCTGGTGAATGGGGAGAAGTGTGATCTATCTCCCTCCCAGCATTTTGTCGAGTTTGGCATAGAGTTTCTTACATGTCATAATTTAGCTTGTCTTCCTGCCTAGCACATTGCACAGATTGTTGAACTTGCTGAGTCAGTCATCAAGTAGATATGACTTCTACAGCTCCTCATACCCTTCATTGGAGATGCAGACTTTCTTCATGTATCTGGCTTTTTATGTTCCACTTTGCAGATGGCCCTATTAGTTCAGTGTAACCTTTTCTTCCAGTTATCTAGATCACCATGTTTTGTTACAGCTGAGATATGAAAGTGCCTGCATTAATGTCAGTACAGAGAGTGACTATTGGCATGAAATTCCTCTGAAGATCCCAAGCTGTAATTGTGCACTGTATAGATGCCAGCACACAAGGTTGGGGTAGCCACCTTTTGCTTCACTTCACTACAAATAGCATCAATTTGGAGCTGGATGAGAGGGTCCTTAACATCAGTCTTCTGGTAATGAAGGCATCAAAGATGCTTTTATTTCTGGTGTATTCTTTGTGAGAACATTGCTCTCATAATTTGAAAAATTCAGTGGTGGTCAGTATAGGGTGGGGGACCCAGATACTAGCTTTTGTACCATTCTAAACCTATGGGTTTTCTTACAGGACTAGAAATATGTACATATTTATCTTAAACTGATAATATAGGGTTAATGAAGTTAATAAATACTTTAAATTGAAAAGTGTAAGGGAAATCACTGTGTTAAAACTACATTTATATTGAGTGGTTCCTTCTCTGCCAAATCAAGTCCATAATACAATTTAATGGTTTGAAATTGATAATGTATACGTTACAGAGTTGCATTTACATGCAGTTTTACATGTTCCATAATGTTTTTCTAAAGGAAATTAATTTTTCAGGAGGGAAAAGGCCCACCTAGAAGATTTAAGATTGACAGAGGAAGATGTAAAGTTGAAAAACTTGCCACCCAGGGAAAGAATGAGATTGAGAAAACAACAGGAGGCTGATCAAAAGGCTAAAGATATGAGGTTGGTTTCCTCACTTCTATAGATACTGTTAATTCAGTTTTATTTATGGAGTACCAATTTTCATAAATTTCATGGTTGTTACAAACCATAAATTTTAAAACCCAGTGAACAATGATTTATCTGCAAAGACAAGAGGACCAGCTTTTCTATTAGCAATGCTTTCACAAATTTAGGTATTGAAGAAATAAATCATTCTGTTACAGGTTAATGTTTTCAAGTGCAAAATTTATTTGGTCAAGGGTTAGAAAACATTAGAGCATTGAGACTTCCCTTAGTTGTCGTAACATTTTTACCCCAGGTATTTTATTTTTTTTTATCCTTCAGCCCTATAAAGAAAACAAGAATCAAATAGGACTTGTGTCCATTTCAGCTCTGGTCAGCAATATTCCAGTGACAACTTTACGTTCAGTAAGCATGTCGGTATGCTTAGTATGCTCCTGTATGGATTTTACATTTATTAG